>JAECUM010056016.1:0-23969 GCA_016617855.1 Megalonaias nervosa | reverse complement strand
ATATATATATATATATATATATAGTAACGGGTAACTCTCCCTTTCCCTCGGCTACATTACCCCGAGTCTCGCTATCTCAGGTTCTTTAGAACAGGTCTTTGTATTTGGAGTGATACACCACTGTATCTATCTGTTTACCGGTGCTCCAGAGTGCGATAGATTTCTACCCAGTGGTATACCCGTCGTATTCCTGGCTTCTTGGTTGCCCACGGGGTCGTCGACTTGGTCACTGGCTGGGTTACTGAGTCATCGACTTTGGTCGTCCTTTTGGGTCGTAGACTTGGTCGCTGACTGGGTCGTCTTCTAGGTCGCCTCCACAACTATGTGCTTCCACGCACATACGAATAGATAAACAAAATAAAAATGACTTAAAGCACGGTTGTCGTTCCATTGATTTTTATTTAATACTTTCCGCCTTCTCAGAACCAAAGCCAGCGACTTCATTACATCCATGAGACCTTTTGAAGCGATCCACCTGCACTAAGAGAGGCTTCCAGTGTCTATCGCATTTAACCCTATAGTTGACGTCATTCAGCCTGTTAATAACTTTGTATGGCCCATACCACCATGTCTGTAATTGTTGCGAAATCCCCCTTCTTCTCCTCGTCGAAAATGACCAGGCAAGGTCGACTGTATGAAATCGCTCCCATGTGGACCTGTTATCATAATGCGCTTCTGTCGCCAGATGTTACATTGCAAGTTCTCTCTGGCGAAACGATGGGAAACTTTTAATCTTCTTTCCAATGCTTGAATTCATTCATGCGTCCCTTCCCATAATCATGAAAGTGGGAATTATGAGGTTTCAAGCATTCTGAGCAGTATGCCATCGCTGATGCGGGAAGCGCTCGTCACGTTCATCGACGAAAGCAGATACCATGCTCTCTAGCTTTCGGTTCATCCTTTCCAGAATACCGTCGCCCTGCGCTTGTTATGAACATGTCCCACTTTTCTCGATCTCATGGAATCTACACATTGTGCAAAAGAGTTCACTCTCAAACTGTCGGCTTTGATCCGTGTGAATCTGTCTTGGCACACCAAATCTATAATCAGTTTTGCGATGACTGTAGGTTCCCGGCAAGGCATTGGGAATTTCTCAGTCCAGTTGGTAAAGTAGTCAGCTATCACGAGAATGTAAACGTTTCCATTTTCGGTCTTCGTAAGTGGCCCTAAGGTGTCGGAACCTATGACGCAGCAAGCTGCATTTGAGCTTTCCTTTTCTGTCCTGGTGATTTCGCTTCGCACGGTCATTAGGTGGTTCATTGCTTTCAACCCATCTCATTACAGTTGCGACATTCCGGTCAGATTTCTGAGCCTTTGCCAACTCGTCGCTACCACATGAAGTCTGTATTGCAGCTACTGGCATATCAGTCGTAACACTCGTCTGTCACCGGATTATTGCTGATTACTTTCGTTTCTTCCTTCTCGGTTGGTGTTTCTACTTGCAATCCGCATTGCCTACATGAGCCTCTGGAAAGCGTTACGATGCAATCTTCCGGGACAATGGTGAATCTCAAACTGATGCTGTGACAAGACTTCGATCCATCTTGTGAGTAGTTCTTCCGGGTTTTCGAAATGCAGTAACCACTTCAGGTAGCTGTAGTTTGTCCTAATCAAGAAACGTCTTCCATATAAGGTAATGCTTGAAATATTTCACAAAGAATATGACCACCTGAGCTCTTTTATTGTGACTCAGTATCTTCTCTCAGATTTTATTAGCGACCGGCCAGCATATGTTACAACTCTCTGTGAATCTGCGTCATGACTGCTCCAAGTCCACCGTCTCTCTCGTCTGTATCAAGAATGAAGGGCTTTCCAGGGCCTGGGAACGCTAACACGGGGCCCGTTCTCAATTGCCTCTTCAACTCGCCGAAAGAAGGCTGACAATTCTCAGTCCCGAGAAAAGGTCTCCCTTTATCTGTTAGTCGGTGTAAGCTAGCTACAATATCGGCAAATCCGTTTATGAATCGGCGATAGTAGAAGCATAGTCCTAGGAAGCTGCGAAGTTCCATCTGCGGCGTCGGATTTCTCCAGTAGGCGAAAGCGGACATATTCTATCTGGATCTGCACGTATCCCCTCCTCCGACACAATATGTCCGAAGTAATTGACTTCTTTTGCGAACAAACAATATTTCTTGGGTTTAACTTCAGACCAGCTTCCAGCATCCTGCCAAAGACCTGTAACAGACGATCCATCTCCTCTTCAAATATGCGTCCAAAGATTATTATGTCGTCGAGGTACACCAAACATACCTACCACTGCACCCCAGCCATAACTGAATCCATCAGTCTTTCGAAGGTCCCGGGTGCATTACAGAGCCAGAACTGCATAACACTGAATTCGTATAAACCTTGCCTAGTTAAGAAATCGACCGATAATCTGGTTTCATTTCTACCTACCAATATCCACTCATGAGGTCTAAGGTCGAGAACCAAGTTACTCCTCATAGCGAATCAAATGACTCGTCGATCCAAGGTAGAGGGTAGGTATCTTTCGCAGTCACGTCATTCAAGACACAGTAGTCGACGCAGAACCTCTTTGTGCCGTCCATTGTCAGTACTAAAACCACTGGCGACGACCATGGACCGGAAGATGGTTAAATTATCCTTTTCTTCAACATGTCGTCCAAATGCTTCCCAATTTATTGCCTGGCGTGGATCGGAATCCTTCTTGCGGTAGTCTTATTGGTTTCGAGCTCTCCGTTTCAATTTTGTGTTGCGCCTTTGTTGTCCTTCAAAGATCAGCATCAGATAAAAGCAAAGAGTGACTGATAGTTGCAGAGAAACGTAAGCACCTTTCTTGCCTGTCCTTCAGAGAGTAATTCTTTTGATGCTTGAGCAAGCACTTCCAAATGAGTTGGTACTCGAAGCTGCGACTCCTTATTTTGAAGACAACCAAAGGTCGCATTCCCATCCAAGTCTACGACTTCTCCGACTACTAAGACAGTAATGTTTGTCCTAGCATAACATTTATCTGCAGTTGCATTCAGTATCCGTACTGGCAAATTCCCTTCCCCGGCTCTAACAAGCGTCCTCGAGACTAGGATGTCGTGGCGCTCTCCACACTTCTGATACTGCACTATCATCCAATTTCCAGCACTGTTGAAGACGATAGTTTCTCAAGTTTTCATGGAACGATCATTTCGTGCATCGCTGGAACGTTCAATGTTTCAGCGATAATTATTTTGGCACATTCTACTTGTCCCTTAAATATACAAGTTAAATTCTCATTGCCGATGGAAAGGCGAGTCTTATTAACATCGAGTCGACACGAGTTAAACTTGAGAAAATCCAATCCAAGAATTCCCTCTGATAGGATGTCAGCAACCTTTATTTTATGTTATTGACGAACCCCATGTAGGCTTGTTTAGAGATGTCCCTTCCCATCCACTGACATAGGTCTACCGTCTGAGACACTGATGTTTCCTCTCAAAGGGATCAGGTTTGGCCTTTTCTCCGGTTTGATCCTCCGATAGACTTCTCTAGAAAATATCACAGAATCTCAGTCTAGTCACAAAATATAAGCCAATTTGTTGTCGTATCATTTTGCATCGATGCTTGGAAATAGTCATGTGGATAATCTGCAGTAGCGTGTGAGATTCGCATAATTTTTGCTTTAAATATTATAGGGTTTTGTTTTCGTTTCACATTATGATATTTGAGTTTTTACTTATGATTAATGCAGATCAAAAAGAGGATATAAATGGAAATAAATTTCAGATTTAAATAATATCAACAGAGATTCCATACTATCAGTGGCCATGAAGAACCTTCGCAAAGCGGCCGAAACTAAGTTTTTGTCAACGTTAACAGGCGTTTTAATACTCTTATAGGGCCGTATGGTGAAAACTATACTGCCATATTATAAACATAGAAACATAATTTTTTTCATAACTGAATTGACAAAAGAAATCGGCGTCTATTGAGGTAAATTCTAGAAATATTGTATTCTCATATCACAGTTACGTAGTTTACATGGAGTAATGAGAAACGTTAATTAATGTACTGTGTAAAACTACATGACACAAATAACGTCACTTTCGTTGGTGAAATTAGATGCAGTGTATTCATTACTAGCATCCCCTTTACCAAGGAAAAATATCAGACGCATTGGAAGATAAACTCCTTTTAAAGATTTTATCAAACGTTCTTACGGTATTATGTCGTTTCCAATTAGAGGAAGTACTCTATAGCTGGTAAAGAATTTTCCTTTTATGAACAAGTCCGTATTATTAAGATAACCATAGTTATAACCTTCATTAAAAATTACACGGAAATGGCGATTTTCAGATTTGTATATATTTAGTGAATAGTTAAACGTATCTCGATCAAATTGAAATGTAGCTGAAAAACTGAATCATATTTTTGTCATAATCGACGAGGATAACACCAATATTTGGCAATATAGACTCGTGTTACGTCTCAAGGGTATCTTTTGGGGTCTTGGTTGTAGTCTTCACAATGAGGGAGAGAGAGAGATCATTTTGGGAGTAATCTGCTTTTCATTATTTCAGCTGATGAACCATTCAGAGAAAAGCGGTTTTTAAGGTTCGGCAGGGCACTTAGCGGGGACGGTTTTCTGCGGTTTGGAAGAACACCTGATGGATTTCTCCGAATTGGAAGAAGTGACGGCATTTATCCCTTGGAAGACAAACGTTTCCTGCGCTTCGGCAGATCTGGGAAATCACTAGATGACATGTTAACGTTTATAAATAACAGAATTCAGAGCTTCGAACTAGCCAACGGAGTAAAGTTACGAAAAAAGAGATCAGCGGAAACGAACGCTGCTAAACATTCAGCTGCAAATACGGGACTAACTGCAGTAGAAAGCTCTGACAAACCCGAGAAACAGAAGAGAGAGGTAGATATGCCCAAAACGGAAAATGGCGAAAAGCGTTTCATGAGATTTGGTAGAGATCCAACCGACGAAGCAATTGAAAAGGCCGACAAACGTTTCATGAGGTTTGGTCGTGAGCCAGATGCCGATAAACGCTTCATGAGGTTCGGTCGCGGCGAGGAAGACATGGAAAAGCGGTTTATGAGGTTCGGACGTGATGGCGAGGACAAACGTTTCATGAGATTCGGACGTGACCCGGACTCTGAGAAACGCTTTATGAGATTTGGCCGAGGAGATGACGATGAAGAAGCAGAGCTGGAAATGTCGGATGCTGAGAAGAGATTTATGCGTTTTGGCCGAGACGGCATAGAGGACAAACGTTTCATGCGATTCGGCCGCGGCGACGAAGATAAACGCTTTATTAGATTTGGCAGAAATAGCTATGATGATAGCTCCTCTGACAAAAGGTTCATGCGTTTCGGAAAGAGATTCATGCGCTTTGGTAGAGACATGGAGGCTGACAAGAGATTTATGCGCTTTGGCCGTAACGGACTGGACGAAGGGACTGCTGACAAACGGTTCAGAGGAGATTCGGAGTAATTTTATAGGAAATAATTTGTTTTTATTCATATCCTGAGAAGAAATTACGTTTCTAAATCTTTCTGTGATTCAGCGCTAGAATCAGAATTTCAAATTATATTTCAGACTTCAACATATTCTTTCTACCAGTCGAGATAACGGCTTTTTCTCGGTATAACAGGTTGTAAATAGACTAATATTTTATTTTGCACGGTAAATATCTAATTGCTTTACTCTCCTAAACTAAGAGGTCTTACTATTAATCAAATAACTTTCCAAGAAAAGTATGTAGATGTTTGTCATGTCTCTTGTCATATACAATTTTATCAAAAATATCTGTTAAATGGCGTGTTCAGACGTTCAATTCAAGATTAGACGAAGACATGCGAGAATCATAAAGACAATACATACACATTGCACAAGTGAAAATATCGACTATTATGTAAAATAAAAAGGAAACGTTTATGATTAAAATAAACTTAAAGATCTGTATTGTGTACTGTTGCATATATCCGATTTCGAAAACATTTCTCTACTTACTGGTTCATATGTCCGACCTACATGAAAATGACGTGTTCTTTTCATTCTGAATATGACAATAGAAACAGAATAAGATTATCTGCATTAGATTGATTTGCATTATCTCTCAGACAGCATTTAACTTAAATCTATCTCATTTTTGGTCTTTAATACAAATATACATAGTGCAAGACGGATTGACATACAAACAATCCGTTCGTACCTACGTTCACACTTCCATTCTATCCATCCATCCATCCATTCATCCGTACATACATTCAGACATGCATACATACATACATACATACATACATACATTTATACATACATACATAGAGACATACAGACAGACAAACAGACAGACAAAGAGTATCTTACGTCTTATGAGTGAAATAATTTCATTCTTTTGTTGGACTCGTTTCATAAATTTCAATTGAAATGAGCACAAGAAGTAAGATTCTATTAATCACATGATGAAAAGTGCTATTTTATTTAACTTTGAAATACATGTGGATGCCTCGATCGTTACGCCTTTACCTTGCATGATGTGATAGCGTCATAAATTGTTTTAATTATTGTGTTATTGACATTTTACTAGGGAAATGTTGTCTTGCATGCTTGGTGTCGCCATTATGCAATGGATAGCCAATCCAGGACACGGGGAAACGAAGTGAAATGCAAACTTGTAAGACTGAAATCAAAGCATGCAATTTCAAATATTTAAGGTACAGAAAAATAAAAAAAAATAACATATCAGTCTAGAAATATTGTAGGAACAATTTAATTTTGACATCATGGCGTCATAATCTCGACGATGTTACTTTCTAAACAAATGAAATCAAGTCGGTATAAACTTACCGCAAGGAGCGTAATTTTTTGCTGACCCTTCCCGCCGGACCAAGATCAGTGAAATTTCTGAATATAATACGTTCTGGGCAGCAGAGACTAGTATAATCTGTACCGAACAACTTGGTGAATCCAGTACGTATCTATGTAACCGTTGTACTGATAGGATGGATGGGAAAAGGTTTTCTTTTGGGACATTATAATGTTTAATACGTCACACACTGAACTTAAACTAGCTAGATAAAAAACATAGGACAGCAGTACAGCAGCATTGGCTGGTACCCGGCCTATTATAGTAAATCAATTCAACAGGCCGCGATCACTATCAGACATAAGGAGCAAAATGTTGATCCTCAGGGTGGAATTTTCATATCCTGCACTGATGTATAATAAAGGATTCTTATTCGCACCTTTTTGAACAAAACCTGAGGATCGAAATTGGATTAAAGACGCCGTACATGTAACTAAGTTGATCAATTGCGAAATGGTCTGTTTTCAAGACACTTGATTTCTACCAGTGCTTGTTTTGTTTTGTAAACGTGATGCAATTAAAGTTTATCTTGATTATTTTGAATGTTCATGTAATGATGGAAATCGAAAAGTTTTGCTAATTTTGCGTACTATGCTAGCAAGACAATTTCAAAATAGTCCACTAACCAGGAAAAAAGGTCACATGTAGGCAGTGCACCCTGAACCAGTGTTCTGCACTAAAAGCACATATAGGAATATGAAAAATATACGCTATTACTACCTAACAAAGACGATAATTTATCACCGATAAGATAATCCTTTTAATTGTGGAAAATGCTTCGGTTTGCGATGTATGTTAGTCTTAAGTAAAATAAAGGGAAAACTTCCGGCGAGAAAGGTAGGTGCATTGTAGATAAGAAGTATTAAGCTGTTAAACCACCAATTGTTAATATATAATTTGCAGATATTTTAGAGAGTGTTCAACAATGTTTCACTTGAAGGATACATACCTGAACACTTTATATGCCGTTGAAATCACATTTTCTTCAGAGGTTCATCGTGCTCTCATTCAAAATAGTTTACCAGTTGCCAGTTGATGATGGCTTGTTTTCATATTCACGATGAGTGTCCTTTATTAACATATAAATCCATTATTATTAATCATTGAACAAAAATGGTACTGTTAAACTCATTTCCAAGGATAATACCACTTTCTCTAATTGTAATAATTTTGCAAATTAAGTTATATGGTATAGCAGTTTACATATTTATAGGCTAGTTAATTTCAGTGTGGAAACAAACATGCATGTCAACGTTTCAAAAGCTATAACAATGAAAGTGCCACAAAAAAGATCCCTTTATGAAAAGTGAGAAAACTTCGTTGATGGTACTTTTGTGGTTTAAGTACATTATTGCACAGCGAGTATTGCACAGACTCACTGGTATTAATCTTTTTGACGTGTTCTAGAAATTGGGATTGAGAGGGATATCTTCAGGAGTATTATGCGTGCTCAAATTGAGAGTCTGAAAGTATTTCGTGCCGGATTAATTGTTCTTACATCAGAATGATTTTCTGCACGTACTGCACCTGTGCTATTGTTTACCGAGCGAACCCCACACTAGCCTGGGTTCAACTCGAAGTCACTCGTTTTCCCCTTATTTCCACGGGCTTGTAGACAACAACCGTTGTCTTCTGAATGTTCTAATAATGCACCAAGACTATAAAGAATTTCCTCTAATCACTGAATGACCACAAGTATCACAGCTGCACAATTGCATGGCTTCTCCTTGTTAGAATTCCGTAACGTAGCGCCAGTACCTCACACGATGAAAATACAACGCGAACACTAAATATAGGGAGCTGTTTTTCTACTCTATCCCTGGGTCAGACGAACCAATATTTCGAACAACTTTCCACAGGTGACTTTATACTACATTTACCCTCATGCAAACAACAAAAGGCGTCTCTAGATGATAAAGGAACAACCCCTTCTCGATTATTCCACTGCCCAAAATATCAGTCCCTATCACAAGTATTTCACATGGAAATACAGGATCAATCCACACAATTAGGTTTTAACTTATTGAGCTCTGACCTGAACTCAGCAACGAAACTAAACCAAGGCACCATGAAACCTCATCAATACTGCACATTATGACGCTTGCTCCTAGAAATTGGCATAATTTTCCCCAAACCGACTTCCATATTTTTCCTCTCGTTTCTTAGTAGCTCTTTATCTGAAGTGAAAGATTTATAACACAATGCAAGCACGCCATTTCTCTTTACCGTGCACAGTCAAATGTCCGAGGTAATTATTAGTACAAAGGAAGTTTTCTTCCACGTTCGACACAATTATCTGGCCATACATTTGGATGTCTCAGTTAACGACGAGAGTTTTGATTGCATACTAAATTACTATAAAACTTGCACGATCTTATATCCAAATCTGAAAGAAAAGTAAATGATGGAGTGAGTGCATGTTATCTATCATGTAGATAAAGACTGCTTTAAAAATAAATCATTTTAGCTGTTTTCTTGCCGAGAAGACGAAACGGAGTAAATCATAGGAAAAGAGAAATTCTGATTAACTACATTGAATCCGAGAAATTCAACAACTTATTTAGCGGAATAAATTTAGTTCTGCTGTGCAACATTTTGCCTAAATTCAGATATAAACAATTTTCCAAACAATATTCATTTTTAAGTGCATTATATTTAGTTTTCCATAACAGGAAATACAATCTGCATTTTATTTCAGATATATTTAACCCGCAAAAGTATCCATTTATTGGATAAGAAAAACGTATTCAAACAACTCGCCAGTCTATCAGTTACTTATCTGTCAATCAGTATACAAGTCTGTCTGCCTAGTTCGCTATCCAATTAACTTCGTTTTGCTTGCTTCAGCACGAAAAAGCCTTTAATTGCTGATGTGCCATAAAAATCCGAACCACAACAAAAGCAAGGTATCCATCCATATATTACACCTGAAGACTGAAAATGACGTAGTAACAACTCTAACAATATATATCACTTTATTTGCGAAAACGTCATCAATTCAAATCCTTTGCCAGCCGATGCATCTCCCATCATTAAAAATATTAACTTATCTACTCAGTGACTCACTGATCACGTGGGGAACAGGTCAAAACGTACCCAAACCGAAACGTACTCAAGTCAAAACGTACCCAGACCAAAACGTACCCAGGTCAAAACGTACCCAAATTAAACATGACCCACAGTCGCTTTAAATAAAGACATAATTTTAGTGTATTATGTTTCATATGACAGTGACCGACCTGATGAGCAATGCAAATCGGCAGACGCAATGGAACTATCTTATCTTATGATCTAGCTCCAACACACATTACGTCTTTAAGTTAAAAACGTAAAACGTACAAACTTGAGTACGTTTTGACTTAGGTACGTTTCGGTTTGGGTACTTTTTGACTGTAAAATATTAGGTACATCCTCCCCACCTCACCCCACTCCTGCCATGGAGACCATAAATAAATATCAACCGATATATTTAAACACATCAAAAGAAAAATATCTGTCCTAGCAGCAGGGAGGGTGAACAGACCACTTTTTAGGAGGGTTATTTCGCGAAAATAAAGCTTTCTACGAAAAATGGGGGGTGGGGGTGGATTCCGACAAATATTTTTCAGCAATATTAAATAATCAACTTCGACAATGTGGAGGGTGAACAGACCAATTTTTTTCCTCAAAATAAAGCTTCCTACGGAGGGATGAACAGACCAAGTTCATTTTTAAAAAATAAAACTTCCTAATAAAATGAAAATACAAGCATCAATAACCCTAAACCGAGGTCTCTACAGTGTTATTTACCGACCCGGAACATTCACTGTTGGTCGTGCCCTCTCTGCTGCCGTGCGACTTGACAAAGTCAAGGGTGTATAAAAGAAATAATGGTTAAGTGGCGTTATTAAATCATTATTATTGATATAATAACGCTAACCATGGAATCTCGTACAGCTAAACTAGCTCGACAGCGATTAGAGGCAATTAAGAAGTATCTCCCCGTCCGTGATTCTGTCAAGCAAGAACTACAAAAACGTCAGGAGTCTCAGGTGGAATTTACAGAAGGTGCAGAACAGTTATTTAAACCAATTGTCGAACCAACAAAGAAAATTATTACGGCAAGTGAAGCAGCTCAAAAAGCTCTTGAGACATTACCTGTTGATATTGTTGGCCGTCTTCAAGCAGCTCAACCACCACCCCGGCAACCTCCTTAACCACAACCTGAAGATCAACCTCCGCCAAAAGTTAAAACTAACATTACAAATAAATTTGCGCTTAAAGGTACAGCCGCCATCAAGGACCGAAATCAACTTGATATTGCCGCGTTTGGATATCATTATAGACATAGGTATGTAAAACCCGAACATGTTAACACTCTGAAATCTGCCGTTTGGGTTAAGGATGTATATCGCATCGCTGCTGATACTTCGCAGATTAGATCTGAGAGAGATGTTAATCAGTTTAACATTTTTAACCAGGCAGTAGGTGAGTATATTGAACGAACAAAAGAAGAAAGGAGACAAAAAGAAGAAGAAATGAAGATCCAACTTGAAAAAGCTAGACGAGAGAGGAAATCAGCCTTAACAACAAGTAAGAAAAAAAGCAGACAAAACAACTCTACCACCACTCTCGCAACCTCCTTAACCACAATCATCGCCTTCGCCAAAAGTAATAAATGCAGTAGATATGTTTACGCAGTCAGGTATTGACGCTATCAGGGATCCAGACCAAATAGAAGATATTGCCGCATATTGATACGTTAAAAGAGATAAGTATTTAAATCCAAATATGTTAAAAATATGAACAGTGACAATTGGATTTTAAATGTATATCGCGTCGCTAATAGTATTCAGCGGGTCAGATATGATGATAAAAATTTTGCAAAATTTACCCAGGAAGTAAACGATCATAAAAAAGAAAAAGAACAAAAAATGGAATCAGATTTAACAAGTAATAAAGAATCAGACGAAAAAACTGGAAATGCTTTGTCCAACAGTGGCCTTCATAAATTTTGTCCCAATAACGTCCTTGCCGATGTTGAACGACTAGAACTTCTGATTGGTGGAAGACGAGTAGGCAATAATTCTCCAGAAATAATTAATGAAGCAGCTGCTATTTGTCTGAGCTTATTTACAGGTGGTATCATGGATATTGATGTTTATCGGTCCCTCATTGACGAAGTCGTTGATGATTACCGCAGTGATTGAGGATATGCAATTAGATCAGGGACAAGAAAAAAAGATGATCATATATATTCAACGTGGACCTGTAATGGTCAGGGTGATACATTCGCGATTATCAACATATAAGGCGATCTATGGAGACAGACTCGGTGATGTTGTTCAGGGTATTCAGATGGATAGCTCCAAAAGCAATACTGACTGCAAAGCAACTGGGAATGAAAGCTATTGACGTTGTTCGTGATAAATGTATTGGTGTTGTTGGTGATATTGCTAGTAAAGCATTCTCAGCAATCAAGAACAGACTAGCACAATTAATATGCAGACCGCCAGCTGCCCGACCTCAACCAGTAAAATTGCCCAGCACCGAAGTTATGCCGGCAAATGTTAGTAAAATAACAAATCAAACTGCAAATCAAAGACTAGCAGAGTTGGCTGGTGAACCCCTGTCAAAAAAAGACAAAAATATAACTGCTAGTCTGATAGCAGGAAGTGGTCTTCCTGTTAGACGATAAAAAATGCAAATAATGTTTAAACGTGTATCTGATCCCGCATTCGACATGGATACTCCAGTCCTCAAAGATGAATCGGTACGTGATTATCAATATTATTCGTATGATGCACGAGAGCCAAATCAGCGTGGGCGAACTGAGTTGCAAGTTCAGGATACAAGCAAATATTTCTTACGCGCTGAAGCATTTATTGAAGTAGAAGGTGAAATTCTAAAAACAGATGATACTGAATATGGAGCTGATGTTAGAGTTGCTTTGTTATTAATGGCATCATGGCATTGTTCAACAGTGCCACTTATAGCATCGACGGAAAAAAAAACCATTGAATCATGCCTGGAAAACGTCGACGTTGCCACGATGATATTGGGTCTAGCAAGATATTCCGATGATTATTCAAGATCAGCTGGTCCATCAATGTTTGCGAAGGATACTTCTGACAACCTTGACGACAGACCGTATGATATAAGACGATCAAAAAAACATACAGCTGCTGCTGACGACGCAGATGGGGCTCCGGGGGTTCATGGTGTTAATTGAGAATTCAACTTAGGATTCACATCACGTCGATCAATGCTGAAAGATGGAAGTAGAAGATTTTTCATGTGCAATTCCACTGTCACATATCTTTGGATTTTGCAGAAACGTCAGAAAGGTCATTTTCGGAGCCAAGCATACGGTTGTACGTGTAAGAAAGGCTACCGACGATGATGCAATCTGGCGACCTGCTGGTGATGCTGGTGTAGTAATACTGACAAAACTTTCATTGTGGATGCCAACAATGATACCATCACTCACTGAAGAACAACGGCTGCTCTCTTTAATGGACTCAGGTGGTAAATCAACATTGTCATGGTTGACGATGACAACAGATAGTGTTCAAGGTACAGTTATTGGTTTATTCACATGGCAGATAGCATCAGGTATATTTCCACTTCTTTGAGCCATACCAGCGTTGATAGCTGCTACAGCCCCAGCTGTTGAAAAAGCAGCTGCACTTGGTGCTGTTGGAACTGCTGCTGGGATGGCATTAAAGAAAGCAACAGGCTACGGACTAAAGACTTCCAGAAAGAAAGGGCGGGATCAAGGACTGCCAGGGACATTTTGCTAGACATGCTTCCCCTGTCCAGTTTTGATTTACTTGATGCTGCTAAAAATTATATATCAAAATCTCTAGAGGTGTTTTTATGCGTGATCAATTACCAAAACAACCAAACCGTGTTGAAACTAGTATCATCAATCTCGATGGAAGTTCTGGTCCAGGTACTCATTCGGTTGCATATGCGATTGATCCACGCAGAGCTGTTTATTTTGATTCGTATGGACTGGCACCGCCGAATGAATTTTTAAAATATGTCGGCGGAATGCATAGAACTCCCGTCTGGTATTCAACATTACCAACACAGACAATAACTGATCTGCCAATATGTGACCGTGAAGTACTCGCTGTGCTCGACGCTGTGTCAAGGTCCCTAACACCGCCGCATAAAGTCGTATACAAGTGATCGTTTTACACAGGTCTTAGTGTAATATACAATGGTAGATATTTACGGAAGATCTGTTAAAGGCAAGCCCCAAGGTGACTTATCCAAATATGCAACCCTTGACTAGGTCAAGGATGAGTTCGCTATTCTTTTGCGTCTCGCAGATATGGACCAAAATGAAGTTGTTATTTTTTCAGGATAAGCAAGGACAGTTAAAGACGAGCAATATCCCGTCGACAGATATTATTCTGAAAGTTCCAGGCGCGACCGAAGATAACTTAGTGGTGTTTGCTAAAACCGGTAAAACTAAAAACTCGGAGGAATCAATTCTAACACTCATGGCAGAAATTACTGGAAGCATCAGAAGAACTAGAGACATTATGTATGGCGATCTCAACATGAGCAGAAATACGATTATTAATGTGAAAGAACCAAAATCAGACGATGATGTGGCAACGATCAGAACTGAAATCAATAAATATGTTGCTAAAACTGGCGATACAATGACTAGTTCTCTCAAAATGACTAATAATAAAATTACTGGTCTTGGAGAACCAGAATCAAACGATGACGCTGCAACGAAGAAATACGTCGACAATAGCAACATCCCGATGATGACCTCGTTAATGACAATCAATGATGGAATGACCACGTTTAGATCTGAATATGCAAATAATGTAACCGTGTTTACAAATTATCGTAGAAACACAAATAGAACCATTAATGAATTTTTTTGACGTCCAGAAGTCATCGACATTAAGCTCTCTGAAATTAAAAAGATTACCGGCGACATCAAAGAGATTACTGATCATTCAATCCCTTTACATACAGCAGCGTCTGGATCAGCATTATGGACCCCACTCAATAAATCCATCAAACATACCGCCAAGGTTACCGACATATACAGGTTCTCAGTAATCGGCGTTACAACATTTACAATATCTACCACAATTTCACGGCGTTATCCAGTTAACGGATCTTCTGGATCTGTGTTAGTGATATTGGAGCAAAACGACGAAGAAACATTCGTGGCGGAACCCGAAGAAAAAGACTTAGGCGTGTTGTACTATTGGTGTATTGAATTCGTCGCCAGCATACCACCTACTTAAAATTTAACAATATACATAATGAACCAATCGATTAACGTTCAACGTTTTAGATACAAGCAAACGTGTTTATGGCAGACCCAACTGAAAAATATCATTGATGCGCATACAGTAAAAAAAAAAAATACAGAAAAAAAACAATACCTCAGACGTATCGCTGTTACAGACATAATTGTATACTCTGCGTCCGTGGTAATCGCTGGAACAATAACTGTCATCGGCGCATTATCAGCCACATACATAATAGCACCAGTAATAGGAATCGGTATTTCAGTTTTAACCGGTGTTGCTGGTATTCTTAATATCATCGCAAAAAAATATCCACGTGCGCGGTTGATAAATTATACGAATATATAACGCTATCAGCGGCAACACGTGCATACGCCAAATTATCATCGTTCATATTATCGGATCTCAATGATGGAATAATATCAGATAAGGAATTCGAAGAAATGATTAAAATCTACTATGAAGCAACTGGAAATCCAAACCCAGCGGCAGACGCCGGCGTCTCCGACAAGTACACTGTCAAGGACAAAAACAGAGATTTAGATTTCTCTTGATTTAAATAATAATGTTGCAAAATTAAACACTGCGATTGCAAGAACAAATCGTCGCTAATACAACACAGCCAAAGAAATAGCACTAGCACAATTGCGAGTGTATCATAGCTTGCCAAATATTAGATCAAAGTCATTTGGTGGGTTGCACGCAAATAATTCACTGGTATTTGCGTATAAAAATAAACCTGATGGAACCCCCGATTGGAAAGTTGTGGTTATACCTACGGGCAGTTATCAAATCGAGATAGATCAACGATGAGTTCCAGAGCAGAATCAAATCTATCACAGGAAAGGAATCCAAAATCGCTATCACGGTTCATGAGCCAACGTTAACAGCCGCGATAGAAATATCAACGACTGACTACAGCATCGATATATATCAGTCGTTGATCAAAACTGTGTTAGGATGGCCGGAAGTACAATCACCACCATCTGCAACACCACTGAGTCCACAACGATCAGATTATACCTCAGACAAGCAAATATTCCTAAACCTTCCAAAGTATCGAAAAGAATTTCCATGGAGGTATATGGAAGCATATGATATAAATACCGATAGTAGAATTCATTGTATTGCGTCTGTTTGTACATGACTTCTTAAATTAGTAAAAACTGTATATAAATTTGATGACGATAAAAAGCCGATTATCGACGAAAACTTTATTAAATCACTTTCCGACGTCATTAAGTCTGAACACCAACAAGTAAGCAGCAAACTGCGACAGTTGTTTTCCAGTCACATACAAGATTATTCCAATGACGATATAAAGCAACAGATCATTGCAACGATACAACATCTAAACCAGGTTGCATCCGACCTCAAGTATGTCAGTCGGGTTATCATTGAAACAGTGATTGTCACAAGTGATGAATTCGTTGATTTTGAACACCCCCGCGTGAAGACACTTAGGCAATTGTTTCTCAGACACTATGCTATTACAGAAGCAGAATTATCAACATTTGCGATACCAGAATTTAACACCGACAAAATGACAAAAACCCGTCAACGACATTATCGATGAATATTTTCAAGCGATACTAGAATTATGGGACAAATAGCCCCTCCTCCGAATATTTTAACCCATAATAATGATCCAAATGGTGGAGGTCGTCATATATCACTAGGTGTTGTCAAAATCACAACTACCATATCTGTGAATTTTGTATGTGATGCTTTCGATGGCAGCTATGAAGTAGATCATGAAATATCCAGGCAGACGCAGCAGGGATATATTTTATACACATTCACCCTTGAAGTTCCACCTGGATTTTTGATTGTGTTAGAACCTGTTAATCCGGTTTATCTACGATGTCATAATCTGCTGTCGTCACGGTTGCATTTCAAACTTACTGACCAGCGCGGATACCTTCATGATTTAAGAGATGAATCCCTCATAATAAGTTTATATGTGAGATCCTGACAGAGTCAACGACAAAAATCAGGATTTTGTAAAATAAACAAATGAGTCTGTTTCTGCGTGGCAAACAATTACTTGTGCGGTATTATATAATGTACCAACACACGAGAGTTTTTTAATACAACAATGAGGTACTCGAAAGTGCCGTCAGAACAATCTTGACACTTCCTCACACAGAAAAATTTAGTGTTAATGTACTTATGGCGATGAAAATTTTTTGTTAAAGCAGGAACAGTTAAATGATCTGCAACGAGAACATATTATTACAGCTGTATGCGATAGGGATCAAATTCTGAATTATGCACATTCTTGCCTTAAACCGTCCAAGTTAGAGGAAACACTCTATGGGTTGTAACTATCCAATTTTCCGACAAAAAATTACTATAAACACCGCCGACAATAGTCAAAACGTGCGCTGTGTCACAGCTTTCACTTTGTTTACAATCCGTTACAACTTTCACTTTCACAATCCCACTTGACTATGTCAAGGTGTTTACAATTGGACCTAATTTTTTCAAATGTCTTACACGCGCACTCACAATCTATTCGTGTGACAATTCTGATCTAATATTCTCAATCGCGTGTGCGAGTGAACGAATTTTTCAACTTGTGTGTCGTCGACACAAACTAGTGATTGTGTCATTGCCTGCTGGATTAATTTAATAACCTGTATTCGGCTGCTAGTGAATATCTTCCTTCAGATTTTCTTTCTTGCAGCACTTAAAAACCGTTTATGATTTTTTTTTCAGGATCAAGTTGATCAGAAAGTTGTATACCACCACCGGCGGAGGTGGGTTTTGTCATTTTTGAATTGCAGAAATAATTGCATTAATATTTTCGTGATTCATTATATAATAAATATTTGTTTTAAATAAAAATTTGCATTTCTAATTTTTTGAAGAATGCATGGACGGCACAATATACATATTGTATACAGTATTATATACAACTTAATTCTATGGACGGCACAATACACATACTTAATTCTATGGACGGCACAATATATATTCTGGCATCCCTAATTTTTGTGGAAATGAAATCTCAGGTGTTTTGCACCCCTTGATTTAACCAAGGATTTTGTCTCTATGTCAGGAAACACTCACTTACAGTGCTAAAGTTCTCATTAGCCAATTATTGTCAGAACAATGAAACTGCTTCATGAGGTTTATTTTTACCATGAGGTGGTGAGGGGCTCCTGTCTTTCAACCTCATGGTTAGTATGCAAGTAAATTTTCCGCTGCTCTACGATCAACATATTATTATTGATAACTAAATTTTTTTGCACACCTCCCCCAAAAACCATCTCCAGGGGAGTGCAAAATAGTACCCACCATGTTGCTGACATGGTGGGAAGGTGTACATGAATTTTCAGTTATCGTTACATTTTTCGATTGAGTTTCGAGTTTTGGTGGAGCCCCACTTATATGTTTCAGAAATTATATAAGGTCACCGTTACTTGGAAATCCAAAAGTAGCTCACCTAAGGGGCATGGCTTGTCTGTTTTTCTCTTTTTTCTTAACTATTATCCCTGACTAAGTCGGGAGGGGGCAAGGAACTTGACAAAGTCAGAAAAACAAGGATAATGTTTTTGAAAAAAACACAAAAAACCAACCAAAAAGAATAATTCACTTATAAGTGGAAGTAGTTATAAAATGCAAGCGAGGTTACTCTTTAATCTCTCCAGAAGTGGAGGAAGCTTTGCTCGACAGAGTTATTTCCCTTCACTGAATTTTAATAGTGTTTCCCTGTTTTCAAAAAGCTCGGGGCAAAATACTTAAGTACAAACAAAGAATAATATTTTCTTGTTCTACTTCATGGTAAAATTCAGAAGTATTTTTCTGTTCTGCTTCAGTATTTTTCTGCTCTGCTTCATCGTAAAATTCAGGAGTGAGATACTTAAATATCATTCTTTGTTTGTATTTCTTTGAAAATGCTGATCGGGTTATATTATCTGCGACATGTTGTACCGAAGATGGGAAAATACAGAAATATTTGGAAGCTGCATATATCGATTGAAATTCTATTTTTTTAATGTCTCTGTATTTACAGATATAACAGGTCTTTATTTTTTTTATTATTGCCAGTATCCCCAAGTATGCATTTCTGACTGTGTAATGGCCTGCAATCTATTCAAATAATTATCGAGTTTTTGACCGTTAATGTGATCCATCACTAAATCTTTTTCAATTAGACCATAAATACATTCATACACAAATCTGTGACAGATATACCGTTTTCTCCAACAGTAAATCTGAGATAACCAACATTATCAACCGAACATAATTTTTGGTGATGGGATGCTTCACAAATTCATCGGCGTTATTTGCTTGCTCCATTTATATGGTATATATTATTTGTCTAAATTATTATTTTATTACTAGAAAAATATGTGGGATGCTAGCCCGAAAATCTAGTGAGATAGTCTTCAGCATTTTTTAAAGGAGATTCAACGCTGATGCTGACGCCGTTGGTGTTCCTTCTTTATCATAATACCGTTTCAAAGCTCCGTATTTTCTGCCTCCACAGTCTACACATAACTGCGTTTCCCCCTGACTCATTTGTTACATTTCAAACACGGCTTTGGTCCTAGACTCCCTCGTTGACACTCTGTAGGTGTTATCCACAAAATTCATTTACACAGGCCTTATTACAAGGAGTTGTAGATCCAATCATCAACAACTTGCAACTATTCTTTGATTGAATCATTGCATATTATATATTAAGGTTTAATTTAAATATATATTTACCTTAATTACAACATGGAAGAATTTACAATATTATCTGCGATCAAACCCTCTCAAGAGAGATGTGATCTTGACAGAATAACACCTGACATGCCGAGGCGAGCTTTGACGAATAAGACTCTAATCGATAGTATCTCTAAAGCCAAGAAAGAGTTTCGCAACGATGATGCGGTTCGTGTGTAGTCAACACTCAGAATTAGGCAAGACGATAAAACCAAAATTGATGCTACAATGAATGACCAGCGAGAAAGAACAATCATTAATTATCTCGACGAACAAAGATAAATTTTTAGAATAAACTTTATCGCTGCGGTAGACGACGCCGATGCCTTGACATGGATTATCCGTGACAAACGTGACCCTGTTTGAGAATCACACTGCGCTGGGGGTGTTGTAACGTTAAGTAAAAATTCCAAAAGCAGAAATGTTGACTGGTATTGACAAACCATATTATGAACGAGCGTATCATGTGACGGCAGTTGCTTATGCGATATGTCCGCTGAATGATAAACCTAGCCTTGATGACCTCCTGGTGATGAAAATTTCGACGCTGAATTGTGTTGCCGAAAGAGTCATAGAACATTTTACAAATGCGATACGTGGAAATGGTTTAACAGATTTACGATGTAAAAATAATAAATGAGTGAGATGAGTACATTAGAGAAAATGGCGCTACGATCAACGACGTTGCCGAGCTGGAAAAGAAATTAAAATTTTCGATAAGGGTGAAGAGAATATCCGGCGAGATTTTGTACGAATCAAAATATAAATCAAAGGGAGCTTCGATAGAAATCGTTGATCATAACGAGTACGCGTGGATGATGGATGTAACAATATTTCCACGAGACAGAACTGTTAAATTTTATAACGGTGATATATTTGATTTTATGAATAAAATTAGTAAAAGCGATCCTGTATCTGTGTGGTTGTTTCAAAATTCTCCATCCGATTGCTTATGTTTGGTTTGGTCGTTATTTTAGCGAACGTGGATGGGCTCCAATAGTGTTATTAAGATATATGCTTGATGCGGGAATTTTGAAATCGTTAACCTTAAGTGAAGCAATAATATCGTATCGTCCACAAAAACAAGTTTGGCCGCCTGTCGTTGAAAGATCTGTTCTTGACGAAATCTTTCAGCGAAATCCAGATGAAATTAAATGCGAAATTAAACTTGCAAAGGATCTCGGCAGAAAAATAATTGGTAAATTTACTCAGGGTAGTTCATGTGGTCATAAACAACATTGCACAAGATAAATCATCGACGATGCCGAACTCGATTTTATAATTTTATACAACAGAGAAAGGCACATTTATAAACTGAATTACGCACAATTGTGAGCTATATTGATGGTGACTCACCACAGTTTAGTCATTTAAGATCTTCGATGTTAGCGTATGTTTCGATACATTTATTATCGATGATAAACAGATTTCATGATACCGCGGTTAGTGTCGCCACAGATTCATTTTGTATCAATAAACAATACGCGGATTTATTAAGATTGGTACCGATGAATCATGGGGAGAATGGAGAATAAAAAGAGAAAAATAATCAGTATTCTCGCCGACGTTGAATCTAAAGAAATATGCTATTAAAAAATCAAATGTCACAATTATCATCAGCATCATCGGTATATGATCCCGTGGCCAGACATAAAACCGTTTATCTTATTTCGGAATTTTTATATGGTTGTGTTAACTCCAACTCATCGGCTCGCCAGAGAAATGAAAGAGCGAGGAGTTAAATCTCACATTTATCAAAGCTTCTTTCGATGGAAAAGAGATGCGTGGACTCCTGAGCGAATGGGGAAAAAACATATTCTTACACTTATTTTTTGGGATGAAATATGCACAGTATCTTTAGATGTGTTAAAATATTTCTTAGTTTTGTTATTGACTTGGATCATGGTCAGCCACCACCTTTTGTTGGATCATCTCCACATGAATGGCTGAAAAAGTTCGTAGATTATTATGGGGAGATAATTGATGATCATAGAGCTATTGATTCAACGTTGAAAGAGTTTAAAACGCTAATCAGACTACAACCAGATAAAATTCAATGTGAAATGATGCGTAAAGTAATTCCAGAAACTCCTATGAATGATTTTTGGAATATGTGGAGACCTGCTGATTTGATAGTTGCAAGTAGAAAGATAGTTCGTGATACACTTCAACAACAATCATTTCTGTTACATAAAGAAATGTTTTCAGATCTACCTGTACCATTGTGTTATCGCCCAGCAGATACACGACGACAGAATATCGATGTTGAAATTCCGGGGTTAGGGGAAAAACAAAATCTTGTATTAAATGATATTGTTTTCAGTTCCTGTGAGCGCTGTTGAGAGCGCGTTAACGATCGCTAAATCTCCATGGACTCTAAGATATGCTATAACTATTCATTCATCACAGGGATTAACTATTTTGGATACTAATATTTGGATTGTCGATGATCGTATTGAGTGGTCGAATTTAGTTTATCTGGTAGTGTCTCGAATCAGAAGAATGTCTCAGCTGCGGAGGGTTATCATAGACTGCACAATGAATAATAATCAAACTCAGGAAACCATTGCTGGCAATGGCGACGATATAGTAAGAAAAAAATGGTTATCAGCGACGTGACAAAAAAAAAAAAATAAGCGCGACTTTGATCTTGGTATTGAATTTATCATGACGCTGAAACAACGACAAAACAATCACTGTGCTTGCTATAATACAGTAATGTTGTGGCAGTATTCTCCTAATAATCCAAGACAGTTTACATTGGATAGAATTAAAAGTAGTCTCGGCCATACACACGAAAATGTGATGCTGACCTGCCTTGAGTGTAATCGACGTCGAGGAGCTAGTGCCTTACCGCTAACGAATCATCCTTCAAAAAAGTGAAAGGCGGTGGTAATTGTGTATCTTCAGGAATTACTTGTATTTGTTCACGTACAAATCCACGTTGAAGAGCAGTTGAATCTAGTTTGTAGATTGCAGGCCTACCCGTGGATCTTACCACGCTGGAAATTTTATATGTGGTTACACTCCAGAATGGGTCAGTCGCTCTTTTTTTACCCCCTCTCTCAAGCTCCCCCGGCTCATATAAAGATCTGACGGTCATATTACCTAGTACTGGTTGTTTTGAGAAAGATTCATGTCGTTGTACTGGTATGTGTTTCTTCGAGATTGTATCGATGGGGGTCATAGAAATTGCACGAGTAATTTCATTATTTGAAGCAGCTATCACTCTTGGGAATCTTGCAACCCATTCACGAGATCTCTTATCCGCCTAAACTTTGTTCAAGGTTATTTTCTGCTCATATTGATGTCCAAACAATCGCTCAGCAAGCGTTCGATTAAATCGCTCAACGATTGCCAGATTGCGATGAAGTACGATGTGCCCTCGTCTGATTTTGACGTTATGTTGTTTCATCAGAGATGTTACTGCACTAAGAAATTCTTTGCCAGGATCAACCTGCAGCAACTGTGGCCATCACAAGGGTCCTCGTCGATAATATGCAAACTAATATGCAACTTCAGTTGCTGTCTTTGTTGATAGTAGTTCTGCTTCTTTATATCTACTTGCAACGTATTTGCATGTGTGCGATTGACGTTTACCAGTTTTAATGGAATCATGTGGCAAAAACAAAACATCTGCCTGACGAACTTCATTGGGAGTGCTGACATCAAAATGTGCGTACTGAATTTGTTTAGGTGTTGGTAGATACATTTGCCATATTGCCTGTCGTGCTAACCAATCTGCAGCAACATAACGTGCGACACCTGCTGCATCAGCAAGTTTACTAATCGCTGCTCTACCCCTTCAATATCCTCTTGGGCTAGAATAAATCGATTTCATTTTTATAATAATAATCGGCCGACTAATTACCGGCCCATAGCACTAGTTTACCTCTCATCGCAGATCTTATAAAAAAAATTAGCAAGTGATTCTCTGAGAGATTTTTTTTTTTACAAACTTTAGAGTGTGAATCAACTTCACGTCTGCAATATGTCGTTGTTGTAAATCTGGATTTTTATTCGCGACATGATGGACGTGGCACGCTTGTGCAATCGCACTTATTGGATACTCTCCAGGTCTTGGTTGATCTTTCTCGTCAAGTCGGATATCAAGTCGTTTTCCAGGACCACAATAATTATATCGAATAAGGTGTTTTTCGCCAGGATACTT
>JAECUM010056015.1:0-33791 GCA_016617855.1 Megalonaias nervosa | reverse complement strand
AAAAAAAAAAAATAAAAATAAAAATATAACTGCAAGTTTAATAGCAGGAAGTGGTCATCGTGTTAGAAAAACACAATAATAATAAAGATGTTTAAAAGTGTATCTGATCCCGCATTCGACATGGACGCACCAGTTCTCAAAGATGAGTCTGTGCTCGATTATCAATATTATACTTATTACGCACGTGTACCTAACGCCCGAAGAAGAACTGAGCTGCACGTTCAGGATACAAGTAGATATTTCTTGCTAGCTGAGGCATTCATTGAGATCGAAGGTAGACTTTTAAAAGCAAATGATACAGCATACGGAATTGGTGATCGAGTTGGTTTTGTTAATAATGGCATCATGGCGTTATTTAACAGTGCCACATACATCATTGACGGAAATAATATTGAATCATGCCTGGAAAACGTCGATATTGCCACGACAATACTTGGCCTTGCAAGATACTCCGATGATTACTCGAGATCAGCTGGTCCATCAATGATGTTTGCAAAGGATACAACTGATCATCCAGAAAGCAGAAACGTAACACTAATTGCAGTTGGAACTGAAGTTGCATCAATGAATGAAAACTTCAACTTGGGATTCGCATCACGTCGAACAATGTTGAACGGTAATGAAGAGTTCTCATACGCGATTCTACTATCACATATATTTGGATTCTGCAGAAAAGTTATATTTGGCGCTAAACACACAGTGGTACTTGTTAGAAAAGCTACTGACAATGATGCAATATGGCGTGCTGCTGGCGTTGATGCAGGTAAAGTAACACTGACAAAACTTTCGTTATGGATGCCAGTAATGACTCCATCGATCGCTGAAGAACAACAGTTACTCTCTTTCATGAGTCAAGGTGGTAAATCAACTTTGTCATGGTTGACGATGACCACAGATAGTATTTAAAGTAACGTCGCTGGGTTATTTACATGGCAGATATCATCACAGCAGGGGGTGTCAGCACCACAACATTTATTCATCGCGTTTCAGGAAAATGCCAGAGTAGATTCTCAGGAACGAAATCCAATGGTGTTTGATACGCTTAGAGTTAGTGAAGTTTCTTTGAGGATAAATGGACATCAAGAACCTTCTGAGGAAGTGTTGCTGAATTTTGAGAATAATCATATTGCACGTGCTTATCATTGGTTGATGACATTTATGGGACGTGATCAGAATATTGATTCTGGTTTGCAGATATCTCAGCGGGATTTACAACGCTGTATCCATCTATTATTTCTCACTGGAACACGGATTTGTTCAGACAATCTATCGTTGATATACACTTTCGAGCTCGTGTAGCTCGACTACCCTCTGGTGGTTATAGAGCAATCGCCGTTATACTCAGCGATAAAACAATGGTACTTAAAGGTGTTGGTAGACGAATGAGAGTTATTGATGCCCCAGTCGAAAACATGTAATTAAATCGCTCATGATAATTATAATGTCATATGATCATGTTAGTGTCAGTCTAACTCCTGGTCAGATTAAAAAACTGCAATCAGTATCAATAGAAAACTGTGGAATAAAAATATCGCTCAAAAAAAAAAGAACAAATTGAAGGTGGTTCAAATAAACTATCACTGACAGAATGTCAACTCAGGCACTTCAATGAAGCCAAACGATCAAAGACCGGCATACGACTTAATCTTTCTGCGGGTGCCATTAAAAACACCGCTAAGACGAGTGGTATATTTCCACTTCTCGCAGCTATACCAGCGTTGATAGACGCTGCAGCCCCAGCTGTTGCAAAAGCAGCTGCACTTGGTGCTGTTGGAACTGCTGCTGGGTTGGCATTAAAGAAAGCAATGGGTCACGGAATAAAAACTTCCAAAAAAGGGGAAAGGGTCTAAGACTGCAAGGAACTCCACCGTGGTACGGAAAGGGTTTAAGACTGCCCGGGGCACATCGTTGATTCTTCCTATGTCCAATTTTGATTTACTTGATGCTGCTAAAAAACTAAACATCAAAAACTTCAGAGGTGTTTTTATGCGTGATCAATTACCGCACAAACCAAACAATGTTGAAACTGGTATCATAAATCTCGATAAAAACTCTGGTCCAGGTACTCATTGGGTTGCATACGCGATTGTTCCACGTGGAATTGTTTATTTTGACTCGTACGGGTTGGCACCACCAAAAGCATTTTTAAAATATGTGAGCAACATGCAAAGTATTCTAATCTGGTATTCAACATTACCAACACAAAAAGTAACGGATCCGCCAACATGTGGCCGTGAAGTACTCGCTGTGCTAGACGCTGTATCATCATCAACAACAGCACCTCATAAAGTCGTTCACAAGTATACATCATCGTCCAACGTTTTAAACAGGCATTAGTAAATATAATGGTAGATATTTACGGAAGATCAGCTAAGACTAAAATTCAGTAAGATGATTTATCCAAGTATGCAACTCCTGATCATCTCAGAATTGAAATTGATGATCTTTTAAATCTTGCAAGTGTAGATAGTAATGAAGTCGTTATTTTTCAGGATAAACAAGGATGATTAAAATCAAGTAACATCCAGTTAGCAGACGTCCTCGTACGAATTACAAACGCGCTCAAAGACAACATTGTTATATTTGGTGAAAACGGTAGAATGCAGGACTCTGAAAATTCAATCAACAATTATATAAAAAAAAAACCGGTGATGCATTCACTGGTACAATTGTCATGAATCGAAACAAAATTACCAGCTTGGAGACCCACTGACGCTGCAACAAAAAATATGTCGATGATCAAGTATCCAAGATTATATCAGTTAACGGTGGTATGATGCGTGCATTTCTCGATATGAATAATAATGGAATTAATAATCTCAGAACATCAGAATCAGATTTTGACACTGCAACGAAGAAATACGTTGACGATAGCAACGTCCCGATGACAACTTCGTTGACGACAATCAACGATGGAATGATTGCATTTAGAACTGAATTTTCTAATCACGTACAAACGTTTCTAAATTTTAGTAGAAATATAAACAGAGCTATTAATGATTTTTTTTGGAAGTTCAGCGGTTGTTGATATAAAACGCTCTGAAATTAACACAAAACTTAACGATATTGTCAGTTGAATTCCTGATATCGTTAAACAAACTAACCTGGTTAAAATTGCTAATAAGCAGATTATCCAAGTATACACAGTATCATCAGGATCATCAACATGGTCACAGCAAAATAACACTATCAAACATACCGCGGAAGTCACTGGTGCGTATAGGCTGTCCGTATTCAGCTCTGCAAAATGTAGGATATTTACCACGTTTCCATGGCGTCATTCAACCGATGATTTTTCTGGAACTGTGTCTATTATGTTAAATAAAAACGCCGAAGAAATATTTATACTGGAACCATCTGATAAAAATATTAACCGCAGCCTCTTACTAGTGGTGTCTGGAATTTGTCGCTGAAACACTCAGTTAATTACTTAATAAAAATATAATGATCGATGCTAACCAATACAGGTACGAGCAAGTATGTGAGTGGCGAACCAAACTGAAAAATATCGTTGACGAGAACGCAGTAGAAGTAAAAATATATCGCAGACGTGTAGTTGTCCTTGACGCAGTTGTGTATTCAGCGTCCGCTATCATCGCTGGAACTGGTGTATTACTATCAGCAGCAACGATGACGTCGCCGGCAGTTGTAACAATTTGTGTTTCAGCTGCAACAATAACTGCTGTTATTCTTAATATCATCGCAAAAAATATCGACGTGCACAAACGCAAAATTGCACGACTAAACAATAAAACTGCACGCGGCGATGTTTGCGTACTCTAAACTATCATCGTTGATTTCGTCGTATCTCAGTGATGGAATAATATCAGATAACGAGTTCACAGAAATAATTAAGATTTACAACGAGGCATTAGTAGATCGAGAACCAGACAAAAATCCTGATTTAAAATCCTGATATAAAATAATAATGTCATCGCAAGAACTACTACAACAGATCGTCGCTAATAAAGCACCGCCAAAAACCACAATGATATCAGCAAGTTCAATCAATCCTGAGTTCAGCGTGGTTTTTCCAACTGCGATTCCAGCCAAAGAAATAGCGCTACCACAATTACGATTTTATTATAGTTGGCCAAATATTAGATCAAAATCATTCGGTGGATTACAACCAAATAACTAATTAGTATTTGCAAATAAAAATAAACCAATGGAACTCCAGACTGGCAAGCTGTAAGCATACCTACGGGCAGTTATCGAATAGAACAGATCAACGATGAATTCCAGCGCAGAAACAAATCTATCACAGGAAAAGAATCCAAGATAGCTATCACTGTTCACGAACCAACATTATCAGCCGCGATTGAACTAAATTCTACCGACTACGCCGTCGATATATATCAATCATCGATCAGATCTGTGTTAGGATGGCCAGAAATTCCACCGGTTAATCAAGGACCACCAGAACCAAAACGAGAAGATTTCTTTACAACAAAGAGGATATTTATGAAGTATCCAGAATATCGAAAATTTTTTCGATGGACACTTCTTGATTGGGATGAAAATATTACTACGCAGGACGGTGAAAAGTTTCCTAAAACAACAAAATCACTTCTTTCTGCTCCCTTTGGCAGTTATATGGATTTTAGTCATCCATTCGTTAAAGATTTTGCCAACTATATTAAACCCGAATACTATCGGACACTCGATAATTTAAAAAATTTATTTTCTAATATAACACAACATTACAGCGAGGATATAAAATAACAGATCATTGAAACGACTCAGCATCTAAATCAGGTTGTATCAGATTTAAAATATGTCAGTAAAGTTATTATTGTAAATATAAAATCCGACGATAATTTAAGAGAATCATTTATGAAACATTATAGAAGTTTCGAAGATTATCTACAAGATATAGATCTTATTTTACCCGAGTTTACAGTTACTGAACCAGGTAAATCAATCGGTGACATTATTGATGATAATTTTCCAAAAGTACTTGCCGCATGGAGAAAAATAAACCCACCAGCAGGTATTCGCAAACACAACAACGATCCATACGATGGTGGTCATCATATATCACCGGGTATTGTATATATAGCATCGACGATTGCAGTCAACCTTGTATGCGATGTAATTGATGGCAGCTATCAAGTTGGCCTTGAAAAATCCAATTAAGCCTAGTAAGGATACATTTTATATACATTTACTCCGCAAGTCCCACCAGGATTCTTAATTGTATCAGAACCAGTTAATCCTGTTTATCTACGTTGTCATAATCAGCTATTATCAAGGATACATTTCAAACGTACTGAACAAACTGGACACTTGTTGGATTTGAGAGAAGAATTGTTAAATATTAAACTGTATGTGAGATCGTAGAACACAAGGAAAAACAATAAAAATTGTCAAATAAATTATCTGAATAAATATAATCTGATTCAGAATATAATATTATAATCTGATTCAAAATGAAATAATATTATAATCGGAATTAATCTGATTTTCATTATGGATCGTTTCACAATAATTAGAAATAATCTGTCTCAACTGTCTTATACGAGCATTCACAATTCTTTTTGTTCCGTATTCGTGAGATAATTCTGATCTAAGTTTCTCAATCGCGCGTGCGAGTGAAACAAATTTTTTAACCTGCGTATCTGTAATTGTTGCCAAGGATTGCATCATTGATTGTTGAATCAACTTTATGAATTTGTAATCGGCTGGTAATGTATACCTATTTTCGAATCATCGTTTTTTAAATGATTCAAAATCACAAATAATTTTGTTAGGATTAAGTTCATCAGACAATTTTATACAGTCATGTTGTAATTTTTCATTATATAATAAATATTTATTTACATGAACTTACAATAAAAATAAAAAACAAAAATAAGTTAATATATATTTATTTAAATGTACTTATAATAAAAATAAAAAAAATAAACAGTAGCGTCATGAGCGGTTACCATTCCACGGGGTCCCTTCATCTGCCTTGTTTGCCCTTCACGGGGTCCCTTCATTGATGCCTTTCTAATAGCTTGCATGGGGCACCCCACGAGGCTTTTATTTTGGGCTGACATTCTTTCTGAATGTCCCTGTGTGGGGTACCCTTTAAATGCGGTTGAGAGCTCACTTACGCTACTGTTTATTTTTGAAGGCTTCACAAATTGTTGCATAGACACTCCCCCCAGCGAATCGCTAAACGAAACAAAATTTTAGAGATGCAGAGGGTTGTTTAGGCCTTTCAATTTCATGTACACCCCCAATATCAAACCTCGGGGAGAGCGCAAAACGCAGTCACCACGTTGTTTGACGTGGTGAGGAGATGCACATGAAATCCCTTTCGGGCTTGGAGCCCCCACTTATAAGAAAAATTGGCATCGTACCGCCATCGCCGACGATACGTCTGTCACGGAAATAGAACCCCAGGCCTCAGTATGAGAATCCAACGTTCTGGCATTGCGCCACGGACTCATTCTTACAAGTATACGTTTCAGAAATTATTACGAAGTTACCTGTGCTGAATAAATAAACTGCAGTGTAGATTTCAATTTCTAAAATAAATCACGCACGCTTCAGAAATTATTATGAAGTTACCTATGCTGAATAAATAAAATACAATTTATTTTATTTTCTAAACTAAATCTGCCGGATGTCGTTGGGAGTTCTGTAAACAGCTAAACACAGATGTTGTGTGACCTACTAAGCGGAGGCTGAGTGTACATACATATACATTAAAGATCTAAAAATAACTTACCTGGAATTCACGCAAGATAATGTACATCAAACTTATGAACGATCTGAAATGTCAGGAGGGTCAAAGATGTAAATATCATTTTCTGTTACAAATTATACTGATCCACTGACTACAGACAATTAAGTTACTGAATATAACACACACACACACACACACACACACACACACACACACACACATTAATCTCTACAGTAATGTAATATTACGCAGTAACAAGCGGGACAACTGCTTAATTTACTCTATCAGAGAAAGCTTTGCTTGATGGAATCATCTCCCTTCATGTTTGTGATCCTGAAATGTTATTCGCTGATCAAATTTCTTTGAATACGCCTATTTGGTTATATTATTTGCAACAAAGTGTATTGAACGCCTGCAAATATCAAAATATTTACCAGCTGCATTTATTGAATGAAATATTATTTTATCGCCTGTCTCTACATTTGCAGACTTAATAACCTTGTGAAATTTACTTAATTTTCCAGTAGCCCCTCGTACAGAATTCTGACTCTGTGTAATAGCTTGTAAGTTACATAAAGAATTATCAAGTTTTCTGCCACTGATGTGATCGATCACAAGTCCATCTTTGATTATTCCATAAAAATAATCGTAGATGAATTTATGAGATGAATATCTTCCTTTTCCAGCACTAAATCTGAGATAACCGGTATTTTCAACAGTACCGACTGTTTTTTTTTAATCGACAGTTTCTGATCACGTCATCACGAGATGCCTCATAATTCTTGATGATTGGATGTGTTACAAATTCATTTTGCTGCATTTATATAATAATATAATTTGTCTAAATCATTATTTTGAAAATCTGGCGAGATAATCTTCGATGGTTTTTATGGGAGATTCGATTCCATCGGTATTTTTTTTTTTTATCATAATACCGTTTCAGCTCTCTGTACTTTTTACCACCACATTGCACACAAAACTGAGTTTCTCCTCTGACCCCAACACCACACCTTAAACACGGTTTTGGTCCTAGACACCCTCTGCGAATACTTTGCATGTGGTATCCACAGAATTCATTTACACAGGTTTTTTTTTTTTTTTTACAAGGAATTGAATAACCGATCATGAGACACTTGTATTTATTGTTTGTTTGAATCATTATATACATAATTAAACTTCAATTGAAATATATATTTGTCTTAATTATAATATGGAGGAGTTTGAGAGATTATCCGCAATTAAGCCTTCTAGAGCCAGATTCGATCTTGACAAACTTCCGAAACCTAAATTTAGTTTTTTGATGCAAGATCTGGCTTTGGTGAATAGTGGTATAACTGATCGTATCAGTAAAGCCAAGAAGGAATTTCGCAAAGATGGTGCGGCTCATGTGTGGTCAACATTTGGAATAAAAAATGTCGTCGATGCTACAATGAATGACGAGCAAGGAAGGAAGATTATTAACTCTCTCGACGATCAACGATATGTTATTCTAATAAAATTTATTGTAGAGCCAAACGACGACATTTGGATTATCCGTGACAAACATGACCCTGTCCGTGTACATGTTGGAAGTAGCATCGTCACGGTGAAGAAAAATTCCAAACCAGGATCGTTGACTGGTACTGACAAACCGTATTATGAACGAGCGTATCCTGTAACTGCAGTTGTTTATGCGTTGTATCCGATAAATTATAAACCTAGCGTTGATGATCTCAAACCGATGAAACTATCAAGGATAAATTGTGTAGCTGAGCGAGTTCTACAAAACACTTCACAAACGCGATACGTGGAAACGGTGTAACGGATTTACGACGTAAACAAATAGATACGTGGGCAGAAACAGTTAAAGATACCGGAGCGTCTATCAGCGACGTTGCTGAGATGGGAAAAAAATGAAATTCCCAATAACAGCGAAGACGTTAACCGGAGAGACTTTATACAAATCAAGATATGAATCAAGAGGAGTTCCGATAGAAATTATTGATCATAATGCACGTGCATGGACGTCCGCGGTAACAATATGTCCACGGGACAGAACTGTTAAATTCTATGATGATTATATATTTGATTTCAACAAAGATATCAGTAAGAGTGACCCTGTATCCGTGTGGTTATTTCGGATTTCAGAACGCGTAAACTATGCTCAGTTTGTACGACCTAGAGGAGAAATTTACCGTGCAGAATCTCTCCACGAGGAAATGAAAAATCTTGCTCTGTAATATACCCCTGACGATGTCAGGGCTGAACAATTACTGAATAATTGTTTTACCGTACCGTCAGTTGCTGCCCACGCTGCTCAGGAGAAAAATCCATGGAAACCGTCACGATTGGAATTTATTGAAGACATTCAGCGCAGCTGCATCGAATACGGACACGGCATATTGTGGAATACTAAATACGATTACAACGACTTTATCTCGGTTGATATGGTAGCATGTTATCCTGGAAGTTTTCTTGGATACGGAGAGTGTTCTGAATACTTTAAGAGATTTGGACATCCAACACACGAGATGACCAGAGTTGCGATAAATGGACCCCTGCCAATTTTGATCTGACTGGATTCGCCTGTATAGAGTCGTTTTCGTTTACGGAAAATCTCCATCCGATTACTTATGCTTGTTTTGGCCGTCATTTCTCAGAAAAATGTTGGGCTCCAATAGTTTTATTACGATACATGCTTGATGTAAAAATGTTCATATCGTTGGTTGTAAGTGAAGCGATAATATCGTATCATTCACAAAAACAAATCTGGTTACCAAAACCCAATGAAATAATTACCGATAATCCCGATGAAATTGAATATGAAAATAAAGTTACAAAAGATCTCGGCAGAAAAAAAATCGGTAAGTTAACTCAGGGTAGTTCATGTGAACATAAACGAACGTGTACAAGATTAATTATGTACGATGCCGAACTCGATTTTATAATTGCTGATACAACAGAGAGAAACACATTTAGAAGTCGAAGTAATGCTTGTTTATCAGACGGAACTAAATTAGGTATGATTGTGAGCTATATTGATGGTGAGTCAGCGTAGTCTAGTCATTTGAGATCTTCGATGCTCGCATACGTTTCGATAAACTTATTATCGATGATAAACAGATTTCCTAGTACCGCGGTTAGGGTTGCCACAGATTCATTTTATATAAGTAAAAAATATTTGGATTTGCTAGAAAAATATCTTGGCGCTGGTGAATGGGGATCATGGAGAATAAAACAAGAAAATATATTAGTTATTCTGAATCTGTCGACGTTGAAATTAAGGGGACATACTACAAGAATACCTATCAAGTATCAAAGTCGTCTGCACCATCCGTATATAATCCTGTGGCCAGAGATAAGACTTTTTATCTCAATGGGCCTGGAGGTTCTGGTAAAACAACGCGTGCGATTGAATTATTTCTGAACAACTGTTCAGATATGATTGTTTTGACGCCCACACACAGACTTGCCAGAGAAATGAACGAATGACGAGTAAAATCTCAAACTTATCATAGTTTCTTCAGATGGTGCGGAGACACATGGACTCCTGAACGAATGGGTGAGAAATACATTCCTAAAATTATTATCTTGGATGAAATTTGCACGGTATCGTTGGAAGTATTAATAATGTTTCTTGATTGGTTATTGACAAAGAATACTGCTGTGATAACGTGTGGTGATCATGGTCAACTGCCATCTTTTGTTAGTGTTACGACCCTGTAGTTAAATTACATGTGTGTTAAAATTTAAATTCTTCTAATTCTTTGTTTCATTTTTATTTCGTGTTTACATCATTAAATGTAGTTATTATTATTATGATGATTATGTTTGCATGGGTCTAATAGTATGTTAGAAACATCGTATTTATTTAAAACGTAAATGTAACTCGTATAAGCGCGATTTTTGCATGACGGTTTTTCGTATCAAGTAAACAGTGAGAAAGAGCTATGTAAATGATTGGCTGTGACCACGTTATTTCAAAATAATACTTGTTTACGCATTGTAGTGATTTCGAAATCACACGTGTACTTCATGCGTGTGTACATGTAATGACGCATTAGCTTGTTTTAAATGCTCAGTTACCTGTAAGAAATGTTTTGTCAGGGTCGTAGTCGTGGTCAGTCATAGCTGAGAGTCACATCATAACATCTTGTAGAGTTTCTAATACCTTAAGGAAAAGGTATTCCTGTGCGGGAAAGAGTTGTTCGTTCCTACGTATGTAAATCAACATGTGTATTGCTAGTGGTGGTAGCTGTACTTTATCTACTTTCTAAATAATTATTTTCCCTGGAGAACAACCCTACTGGCTTTGGACAAAGACATTTGATGAAAATATTTCTAAATTGGAGCAGAACAATACAAATTGTGATTCACAGTGGAAATTCTGGACATTTTGTGTTAGCCTTCGTCTGACGTCATCATCCGCCATCTTGGAACGGAACTGAGATTCTGACTATATCAAATTAGAACTGTTTATTCACAGGACTTACGTGTTTTCACAAATTTAGAACATATTTTTGGATCTTCTTCGTAAATCGTAAGTCTTGTTTCGCCTATTTACTTTTTCACCGTGTTTTCTAGGGAAATAAATTATTTTTGTTAAAATTTACAAAGCTTGTTGTCTTCACTCTTTCTTTGTGTTACTTTGAACGAGCCGATACGTAACATTAGGCAGTCTCCACATGAGTGGTTAAAAACATTTGTAGATTATTACGAAGAAATAACTGATGATCATATAGCTATTGATGAACCGATGAAAGAGTTTAAGAGATTAATCAGACTACAACCAGACAAGATCCAGTGTGAAATAATGCGTGAAGTAATTCCAGAAACACATATAAATGATTTTTGGAATTTATGGAGTCCTGCTGATTTGATAATTGCAAGTAGAAAGATAGTTCGTGATACTCTTCAACAACAATTATTTCATAAATATTACATGAAGAAAAATTTTCAAATCTACCTGTACCATTATGCTATCGCCCAGCAGATACTCGACGACAGAATATCGATGTTAAAATTCCAGGTTGCGTTGATAAACAAAATCTTGTGTTAAATGATATTGTTTTAGTTCCTGTCAGTGATGTTGAAAGCGCGTTAACGCCTGACGGAGTCAGGGATAAAACTCCGTGGACGTAGGTTACGCTATAACGATTCACTTGTCACAGGGAGTAACTATTTCTGATACAAATATTTGGATCATCGATGATAGAATCTAGTGGTCAAATTTAGTTTATCCCGCAGTGTCTCGAGTCAGAAGAATATCTCAGCTGCGGAGGGTTATTATAGACAATAATCAAACTGTTAGTAATGGCGATGATGTAGTTAATGTCGACTTCGTCGTGATCAAGAAAAAATTATCTGGTTATAAACAATGTGACAAAAAATAAAATAAAATAAACGAGACTTTGATCTTGACGCTGTATTTATTATGACAGTGAAACAACTACAGAACAATCATTGTGCGAGCTGTAACACAATAATGTTGTGGCAGTATTCGAATAATAATCCAAGACAGTTTACCGTGGATAGAATTAACAGTAGTCTTGGTCATACACGCGAAAATGTAATGCTGACCTGTCTAGAATGTAATCGACGTCGAGGAGCCAACTTACAAAAGTGAACGCGGTGGGAACTGTGTGTCTTCAGGAATTACTTGTAATTGTTCGCGTACAAATCCACGTTAAGGAGCAGTTGAATCTAGTCTGTAGCTTGCAGGTCTACCCGTGAATCTTACCACACTGGATATTTTATGTGTGGTCACACTCCAAATAGGATCAGTTGGTCTTTTTTTTACCCCCTTCAAGTTCACCAGGTTCATACAAATATCTTACAGTCACATTACCTAGTACTGGTTGAGAGAAAGAGTCATGTCGTTGTATTGTTGTATATTTCTTTGTGATCGCATTAGCAGGCTTCATAGAAGGCTTCATAGAAGTTTCACGAGTAATTTCATTATTTAACGCAGCTATCACACTTGATAATCTTGCAACCCATTCACGAGATCTCTTATCTTTCTGAACTATTTCCTTTGCTTATTGATATCCAAATAATCGTTCAACAATTGCCTGATCACGATGAATTGCGGTATGTACTCGTCTGATCTTGACATTATGTTATTTCATCAGAGGTGATACTGCACCAATAAATTCTTGATCAACCTGTAATAGTTGTGGCCATCGCAAGGGTCCTCGTTGATAAAATTCGTTCAAAAGCTGATGCAACTTCAGTTGCTATTTTAGTTGATAGTGGTTCTGCTTCTTTATATCTACTTGCAACGTCAACGACAGTTAACGCATATTTGTATGTGCGTCATTGACGCCTACCAGTTTTAATAGTATCGTGGGGTAAAAACAAAATATCTGCTCGATGAACTTCATTGGGAGTGCTGACATCAAAATGTGCGTACTGAATTTTTTTAGGTGGTGGTAGATAAATTTGCTATATTGCCTGTCGTACTAACCAATTTGCAACAACATAACGTGAGACACCTTCTTCATCAGCAAGTTTACCAATCGCTGCTCTACCTCTCCAATATCTCCATGGGCTATAATAAACCGATTCCATTATATTGATAATAATCAGTTGATTAATTACCAGCCCCTAGCACTAGATTACCTTTCATGGCAGATTTTATCAGGAAGCTAGCGAGATTTTCTCTGAGAGATTTATTTTGTATGGAATTTAACGAGTGAATCAACTTCACGTCAGCGATGTGACGCTGTTGTAAATCTTTATTTTTATACGCAACATCATGAACATGGCATGCTTGATCGATCACATTTATTAGATATTCTCCAGGTCTTGGTTGATCTATTTTCGTCAAGCCCAATATCATGTCGAGTTCCAGGACCACAGTAATTATAGCCAGGCAGTTGTTTCTCACCAGGGTATTTAGCACATGGAGCTCCTGGTAATTTTCCCAGAGAAGCAGCCATATCACCACCTGTCTTTATACGAGACGAAATAAATTTGTATTTGCTTGTACCACAATTCACACACTTGCCTGTAAGTGCCCGCTTGCTATTTTTTGTTATTAGTGTTGTTAATCCACTGGTGGGGGTGGGTGCTCTGCATCGAACACATAAGCTCATATTATTTATTATATATTTGCACAACATGGATATCATTGATTTGTCAGCGACACGAAAACAAGAGCCAGTCAAGCATCATCCAGCGCTACCAAATTCTATCTATAATAATAGGCCCATCTGGGTCTGGTAAGACGCAGTTGTTGCTTAATCTGATAATGAGATGGCTCAAGTGGGATAAGTTATATTTAGTGGCACCATCTGTAGATGACCAACGATGTTGTGAAGTACTTAAATATTTTAATGAAAATACAAAATTGTTGGACGAGGACGGTAATGATATTATCGATTTTATCACCGATATTGATGACGCCCCATCTGTAGATGACCTCGATGGATTTATTAATAATCTCGTAGTATACGATGATGTGATGCTGGACAAACAATCAAATCCAGCTCGGATATTTTCCAGAGGCAGACACAAAAACACAGACGTGATTTAAGTTACTCAGCGATACACACAAATACCTAAAGTGATCAGAGATAACTGCAATATTTTAGTTGTGTTTAATAGAGTCGATACACATACCCTGCGAAATATTCATCAGACTTGGTGTTCAGGGGACATGGACATGTACATGATTAAATTCAAAAACTTCTTGGACATGATTAAATTCAAAAACTTCTTTGCGCGAGCGCAAGCTACCCCACACGGATTTATCACGATCAATTTACATGACCCCAGATCTAGGTGTCGTATAGGTCTCGATAAAAGTTTTGGTTGACACTACAGCAGCAGTGAGGGTGACGACCAACAGTGAGTGTCCGACGAGTAAACAAACACGCATAAAAAAATGAAAATAGCGTCAACGATAAAGTAAAAAAAAAATGAGCTAACAGAATTAGATGAAATCTCGGTCAGTTAGAGACTTCGGTTTAGCGTTATTGACCTTGTATTCAGCTTTTGTAGGAACCTTAATTTTTCGTAAATAAGGTCTCCAGCAAAGTGATCTGTTCACCCTCCCTGCTGTTACGTTGGTTTGGGTAGGGGGAAGGAGTGTTTCTAACATATTTGTTTTTCTTCTTTTCTGTGTTCTTTATTCTTTTTCCGCCTTGCGTATGAAGCATGTCGTTTTCATTTTCTGCAGGATCATGTGGTCATCCGATGCTAACCGGGAGTCACCGTATCGTTGGCGGATCTCTCTCCACCCCAGGGGAATATCCATGGCAGGTACTGTACATACGCTAATTAATTCATCAGCAGTGGGTGGCATCTGTCAGCCAAGATTGAATAACACAAATTAAGATGCACCGATAACCAGTCCAAACGCCAAAGAAATATAAATATTGCAGTTCTGTAAGCGGTATCTCAATGATTGAATTCGAGCGAATGTCACACATTTGTTGTTTTCACTACATAACATATACAATTGTTAATCTCAATAACTTCTTCATTTCTCGTCCAGTTTTCATAAGGCCTCATCTCTCTCTCTCTCTCTCTCTCTCTCTTGTGTTATCGATGAATATAGTGGAGTTGTCACTTAATCGTATTCTGAACATTCGCCCTTTCAATTGATCTGATGATTCATTTTAAACTACTAATTAGCATTTTAAGTTTCATACAATCAAGATTATTTCATAAACGTAACTATATAGTAAGAAAATTTCACAATAACGGAAAAGAAAATATTTCAGTGAAAATAATGTGAAACTGTGTACCATTTTAAGTGGGCCTCTATCCAAACTCAAACAAGTATGCAGTTTAAGTAAAATAACGTAATGATAGTAGTGTAGTGGGATAGTTTAGGGACAATGGGAATTAATATTACAGACACCACCACCCCCGGGATAGTATGGGGACACGATTTATAGGGACAGAAAATCACCCTGGGATAGCATAGGGACAATGAGAATTTTGTATAGCGACTAGCACACCCTGGGACTATATAGGGACAATGGGAATTTTGTATAGCCACAAGAGGAATGGAACTGGTAAGGTGACGTCACGGTCGTGGACACTTGCAACAATGTAGCAAGTACCGTGACATCATACCACCTGTGTCATTTCTATACAAAGTTTGTAGAAACTGAGACAGACATATACTAATACAAGCCCGAGATTTATATATAAAGCATTACCTAGACCTGAAATTATGTTGACGGTGTTCATAAATTTGCATAATTATAATGATGCTATAAATAGTTATAATCAAGGAAAAGACTAACGCCAAAATGGATGTGACTAAAAGTAACGCTAAAATTACGAAATTGTCCCAGAATTTAACGGAGACTAAACATGTCCCTGAACATTAGGTTACATTGGTTTAGACTAAAAGTAGTACTAAAATTACGACATTGTCCCGGACTACAGTGGAGACTGAGAAAATCTGGAACATTAATATTCAAATGACTGTGACTAAAAGTAACGCTAAAATTACGAAATTGTCACAGAATTTAACGGAGACTGAACATATCCCAGAAGATTAAATTATATTTGTTTAGTTTAAAAGTAGTACTAAGATTACCAAAATGTCCCAAACTCTAGTGGAGACTGAGCAAAACTCCGGAAGATTGAATTCAGATTGCCGTGACGTAAAATATTGCACTAAATTTCCGAAAAATTTAGCGGACTTGAATGGAAACTGATAACTAGCCAGATGTTTTGGTTGTCAGAAATGGCAAAGAGAAAGTGTAGCACTAAATTTTGAAATTGCACCGGACTTTAGCGGAGACTGAAAATAATCCATAGATAAATTTTAAAAATGTTACCAAGACTTAAAGTAGTACTGAAATTATTTAAACTCATACCGACCTTCGCGGAAACTGAAAAATTGTAAATAAAAAATTAAAATAAGGGATACTATAGCGTCAGTGGGAATTAGCATTACGGGACCCTACTTTTCTACTATAGCGTCAAGATGTATAGCGTCAATGGGAATTAGTATTACGGGACCCTACTTTGTATTATAGCGTCAAGATTTATAGCGTCAATGGGAATTAGCATTACGGGACCCTACTTTGTACTATAGAGCCAAGATTTATAGCGTCAATGGGAATTAGCATTACAGGACCCAACTTTGTACTATAGCGTCAAGATTTATAGCGTCAAATGGCACACCCTGGGACACTATAGCGTCAATAGGAATTTTGTATGGGAACAATAGGAATCGAACAGGTAGGGTGACGTCACGGTACTGGACACTTGCAACAGAGAATAATGTTTTTGTGAGTTAAACATAAATTATACAACAACTACAAAAAAAATATTTTAGGCAAGAAAGAATAAATCTTTTCGAGGCAATGGAGTGGCCCTGAAAAGGGTCTTTGTCGCGAATGCATAAAACACACCATACTTACTATCCACACCAACGAATGAGAATGCATAAAACACACCATACTTACTATACACACCAACGAATGAGAATGCATAAAACATTCCATACTTACTATCCACACCAACGAACAAAAATGCATAAAACATACACATATATACTATCCACACCAACAAACGAGAATGCATAAGACATACACCTATATACTATTCACACCAACGAACGAGAATGCATAAAACACACCGTTCTTACTATCCACAATAACGTACGCGAACGCATAAAACACCCATATATACTATGCACACCAACGAACGAGAACGCATAAAACACACACATACTTACTATCCACACCAACGAGCGAAAATGAATAAACATACACCTATATACTATCCACACCAACGAATGGGAATGTATAAAACACACCATACTTACTATCCACACCAACAAACGAGAATGCATAAAACACACACATACTTACTATCCACACCAACGAACCCGAATGCATAAAACACCTATATATACTATTCACACCAACGAACGAGAATGCATGAAACACACACCTATATACTATCCATACCAACGGACGCGAATGTATGAAACATACCATATTTACTATCTCACAAACAAATGAGAAAGCATAAAACACACACATACTTACTATCCTCACCAACGTACGAGAATGCATAAAACACCCATGTATACTATCCACACCAACGAACGAAAATGCATAAAACATACCATACCTACTATCCACACCAACGTACGAGAATGCATAAAACACACCGTTCTTACTATCCACACCAAGGTACGAGAACGCATAAAACACCCATATATACTATCCACAACAACTAACGAGAACGTATAAAACACACACATACTTACTATCTACACCAACGAACGAGAATGCATAAGACATACACCTATATACTATCCACACCAACGAATGAGAATGCATAAAACACACCATACTTACTATCCACACCAACGGACGCGAAAGCATAAAACACACACATACTTACTATCCACACCAACGGACGCGAAAGCATAAAACACCCATATATACTATCCACACCAACGAACGAGAATGCTTAAAACACACACCTATATACTATCCACACCAACGAACGATAATGTATAAAACACAGCATACTTACTATCCACACCAACGTACGGGAATGCATAAAACACCACATTATCTACTATCCACACAAACGCTAGGCGAACGCATATAACACACATTCTACTATCCACACAAAAGGCTAGGCGAACGCATAAAACACACCCATATATATTATCCACACAAACATACGCGAACGCAGATAAGACGCACTATACTATTCACACAAATGGGAGGAGAAGAAAAACACAACCATATCTACTATCCACACAAACGTACGGGAACGCAAACACACACACACACACACACACACACACACACACACACACACACACACACACACACACAACAGTAAAGGAGTGAGTGTTTATAGTCATACTACTCTACATTCACACGAATAGGTAACTTGAATAGTGTCTCTTTTCTAGAGATCTGGTTAGCCCTGAGAAGGGTTATTTTTCGTCTAACTCCAAATTCACCTGGCTAATGGTGACACCTTCCTGGCCTGGCACCACACACACAACGTCTGCTCCAGTCATTCTCCCAATTGACGCGTGTGGTTGGGAGCGAAGAGGGAGATTGACGGGCTTCACTCTCCCAGTCTTCACTTTCAGGGATTCTGAAGACTTCCTTCTGTCTTCCATAGCAGAGTCGCGGATGTTGTTGTTGTGGCTGTGGCTGTGGCTGTAGCTGTGGGTGAGGTAGCGGTACTGTTTGTGGAGGTGTCCTCACCTCAGGTTTGACCTCACACTGAGGTCTCATGATGAGTTGAGGCAGGATCCCTCGCTTCGTTTCCTTCTCCTCTTCTTTCTTCTTTTTTCCTCCTCTTCCTCAAGTCTGGCACTTTCTGCAACGGCCTCCATGGCCAGCTCACCCAGGAGTCGCCTGGCATACTCCAGGTGCATTTGGAGTTAAAGCAATTTAGCAATTCTGCTATTCATTTTCAGTGCTGATACGTCAACGATGGGTAGCCAGAATGACAATCGCGTCGCTTTATATACTTGAAGCACGGTCGTGAAGGAAAACATCCCCTGGCACCAAAACTTACCATCATATCAAACGCTCGGACCTAAAAGAAACACTCACATTGACTTTTTTTTACTTCGAAGCACAGACACACACAATCCGACAAAACAGAGAAACGAAGTGCTTATAAACACACTTCTATTTTTTTTAAAGACACAACACACAAATTTGTTTTGGCGATTGAATTAGTATGTCTTTTCTAGAGTATTGGGGTAGCCCTGAAAAGGGCTGTTTTTTTTGTTGTTGGGGAGTGATGGCAATCTTTTTTAACTGTCTAAGATTGCGTCCCCGTCTGGCGGCAGGCTTTCCTATACGATACGGTCTGCTTCTGCGGAAAGAGAAGGAGAACTCTTTGGTGTCCACACGGCAGTCGACAAAACCTCTGTCTGGTTCTTGTTGCTGCTGCTGCTGTTGCTGTTGTTGTTGTTGCTGTTCTCTCTGCTTCTGAAATCTGTACTTCTTTGTCCATTTTCTTGTTCTTTCTTGATTTCCTCTCTGAAGACCTCTTCTATCAGGTCTCGGGCTATGGCTAACATCCTGACATTCTCTATCTCTTCAGGCTTAGGAATCAGGTTTAGCACGATGTAAATTGACGTAAGCTTCGTTCAGCTTGGCTAGTCTGGAAGGCATGTTCATAGGTTGACGAGTCAACAGTGGATGGCCAGACTGGAGAACAACCCGCTTTATATGGTTCAAACCGGACGCGATAGAAAACATCCTTACTTGGTTTTTGTTGAGTTGGAACGTTATGATAGCGAATGTCATGGTGAAGGATAGAGAGAAAGTCAAAGAGCATATATTCACAGTGTTTTTTGAAAACAAACGACAGACACATTTATTTTCAAAACACAACATTTTTTATTCAAACAAACAATCAACCACTAACAATTAACAAGTAACAATAACATCAAACAAATTATTTTTGACAAGCTTGACAACGTTGTGAAATCATGTGAGATTTCCATTGATGAAAGTCATGAGGCCATTGATGTACACTACGTTTCCTAGCAAAAGACAAAAGATGGCCATAATGGTCACAAAACCATCGATCTACTTTCTGATCGTTTGTAGAAAAGTGACGATCAAAATAAGTCCCTAAATGTTCTAAAGGATATCCGAGACTGCGTTGATGAAGACAATACAAACAATATTGTCCACACACCATGGAATATGTGCATTGTAATTTCACATTACTGAGTCGTGTCGTCTGGGCATTTCTTCTCATAAAGTTAGTGATATCGTCTTCCAAAGGGGGTAATCCATACGAATCAAAATATTCCACGCAATCCTCTTGAGGGAAGCAGACGGCAGCCCAGTGAGTTCCTGGGAGATGACTTTCGTCCGTGTTGATGACATAAGCTTGATGGTCTTGAGGTTTGCGATGAGGTAGTTCATCTTTAGCGCACACGACAGGATTCCAAGAAGCAGTATACGAACTATTGTTCAAAAGGTAATAAAGTTCCCAGGTATCCATTTTTTTAAAATTCTTTTTTTTTTCACAGGTAATGATAAGTTATCAATTCAATTCTGACTTTTTGTTTGAAACGCTCTGTCAAGTAGCCGTTTCTTCGCCTTGTCTCCGCACTCTGGGCTAAGAGAGATTCGATGCGATAGATCTCTAGAGTAGTCAATGGTGGGCAGGAATGATCACGCAAGCCTTTATACCACTCATGCAACACTGCTTCTTCCGAGATGAGACTCCAAGCGTCGTCCAGATACTCGTCCAATTTTTCTTCTTGACTCATCATCATACATTTATCGTGTTGAATTTGACTGGGATGATCGTTTTGACATCCATAACAATCTTTCTTACTCAATTCCGTAATTTTATTCGCCAGGTGTTTGGCAAAACACGACACTAAATGTTGTTCTTGTTCTGGCCATCTGGACTTGACCACTACCTCGTCCTCTTTGTCTTGGTCTTGGGGTTCTGTTTTCACGCTATCCTCCCATTCCATTTCCAAAGATTCTCTACCGTTCAATGAGGGATAAGTGTCTTCCATTGTTTCTAATAGTCTAGAATGACTTCTCTCAAACTGTTGATTTCTATGGTATTATCGAATTCGGCATACAAGATGACGTTGACCGTCTCGGTGAGAACTTCTGCAAACTGAAGTTCCACACGCAGTTGACCCGATTTTATAGGGTGGAAATGTCCCTCGTCGCTGCCTTGGTCTGGAGTGAAATCAAAGGCCCACAAAGTGTAACCTCCTACATAATCTTCGTACGAAATACCGTGACAGGTGATGGTTCCTAGTTGTCCGGTAGCTTCGTACAGGGGCAAGTACGATCTCAAGTAATTCTTCTGGGCAAAGTTAGGTTCAAAGGGTCTGGTACACAAGGTCTTGCCATCGCGACTGACTTCAATCTTGGACACTCTGTGGTGCTTAAACTGGAAAGGATTTTAATCGTGGGCTCCGTTGAGGGCTGCGTTGCTGACGATACCAACGATTAAACGTTTGGGTAACTGTCCTTGGAACAGATGATCTTCGATCTTGGATCGGAGTCCAGCAGCAATGGTGAACGTTTTCACTTCTACATGTCGTATCGGATACTTGGCGGTCGATCTGCTCTATGTTTGACTGATGTCGTTTCCCACTTTAGATAACACTTCTACGCGACGCACGTAAAGTCTGGCTTCTTGGATGATGGTTTTGTACTCGTTGGCATGAGCTATCAAATGGAAAGCGACGCTGCTGCGATTGAGTCTCAGGCGAATATTCACTCCGTTCAGTAAATACTTGTCTTGCAACCACATGTCCAAATGCAAACGATCCATCAGTTCTAAATTACGACCTTGCAGGGTTTTCTATCGACGGTCGTTAAAGCCCACATTGTGAGGATCGTCATCGGCTGTCAGGGCTGTGTCGTTAAACGTGTCTTCACCTGCGTTGTCAGGTTTCCATACCACGCAAGCATCCAGATGTGTTCTTGGCCTCTTTTCCGTACGTCAAGAGATTTTCCAGGTACGCTCGGTAAGGGTAAGTATCCATGCTACTGATGACCGGTTTGTTATTCAAGTACAAATCCACTTCGCTGAACAAGGAATGCATGAAACTGTTGACGGGAGCTATTCTAGCATCGTCTCCCGGATTGGTGTTGTCTGTTTTGATCACTTGGAGCTTCAGATACAAGTAACTGCCATTCAGATCGATGTGATCTTCGGGTTGTCCTTTGATTTCAAACTCGATGGGAGCTGAATCCGTCAAAGAGGAGACGGGATGAAATTCGACCCATTGGGATTCTTGGATCGTCATCATGGTGGGTGGCATGGCAGACAGATCCAGTTCCGACTTGGAACAAGCGCAAGACTCTCGATGCATCATTTTCTCTGATTTAATAACCAAAAACGTCTAACTCTCGGACAGTTTTTCTTTTGTAAGTCTTTCTAGCTCTAGGGGCGTGAAGTCCTCTCAAGGGGTGTTTTCGTCGTCTTTTTTCTGCCTTGTCCTTGCTGTGGCGTCAGAAAAGCAGGAATGCGTGACTCGGCAACGCCCAGGGCATTTATAGGAGTTTCTCGCTGACCCAAAATGTCTTTACCCGTTTGAAGCAAGACATTTTTGCCTGCTCTCAAGAAAGCTTCTTTTGGATTTTGTTTGTCAATGATGACATTTTGGAGAAATTCTTTACCTTGCGTCAACGCGGCATCTTTCAAGGCGTGCAATCCCCGTGTCACCATCGGTTTCAAAACGGGAACCACTGTACGAAAGGCCGATTTGAGAATATCACCTAAACCATGTCCTCGCTGTCGAGCAACTCCTTGGTACACAGGACACATGACTGACAAAAGGTTAGAGTAATCGTTTTCGAAAATGGAGTTTCACTGTGACTTTCCCTTTGGTGAATGGAATATTTTGTCCCAGATCTCCTTTAATAGTAATGTTAACAGTGTCGAAATAAGACTTACTGACGGGTAAATAGTGAGGATGTACAAATTCGCGGTGAACATGATAAGTGTTTCCACCTTCCTCGTCAGGAGCCGTGGCAGAATCCACTTTGAAAGGAATGACACGCAGTAACGGTACGGAGGTGTGTCCCACCACGTTGTACTCCGCCACATCGGAGTACACAAAAATCAAATTCAGTCCTTGGTTCATTTCTACAGGGAATCTAAAATATTTCACAAAATCCAAGGTACCAGTCACAGATGGTATTTCGTTTTTCATCTTGATCATCTTGGGGTCTCCACCTAAAATATCATACAATTTAGGACAAAATGTAATGACCAATACTTTGTCCTCTGAAAATTTCATCATTAGACGACGAGCTATTTTATGGTACTCGAGGGTGATGCTTTTTCTGGCTCTCTCCAAGGCTTTGGCAAACACGGCATTGAATTTGGTAGAAATCGTGTTCACCAAATGTTGACCACTAAAATAATAACCTGCAGGAATGGTCAACAGATAGGTGAATCGTTTAGTTTTGGGGTCTTGTGATTTCATAGAGTCAGCTACACTGCTACGTTCATCCAAGTGTTGTTGCACTTGTTCGTCATAAACTTCTACCGTAAAAGTGTTTTGATTTTTGACGATGTTTTTGATTTGTATAGGGTGAATCATTTCCATTAAAGCCAGTTCCCAATGGGCTTCGTGATCCATTTGGATGGTCTGAGGTAATTTGGCCGTGTAACAGCATAAGGTGTTATTGGGAAACATCTCCATGGAACTGTCACTGGGTAACGTTAAGCAAAATTGGTTGTTCATAATTCCAGAGTTATAGTGTCCGAGGAGTCACTGGAAGTCAGAGGAGCGTCTAAAAGAGGATGGTTAGGGTGACTGTTGGATGGGGGACTAACTTTGGACGCAAGACTCCCGTTGTTGTTGTTTCCGTTAGAGGAATATTTCAGAGACGGATTGGGAAGAAGGTAACCAATGCAACTGCTAAGTAAATTGGTCCACAATTGTTTGTCTCCTTGTTGCAAACTCAAATTGGCAATGTCAGCACCGATGACACAATACAGCACAAAGATTTGGCAGAAAAAGACAATTGGCGTTTTAGGCACACGTTCTCCACACCACACCCACAAGGGTTGCTTTTGTAGATCTTGCAGAGAAGAACTGGGCGACGGAGTGGTTACTGCAGTAGCTGAGGGTGTGTTGAAGGGCATGATGGTCACTTCTTTTTATAGTCGATGAGTTGCGAAGCGCCGATCCAAGAGTCAAAACTGGGAGGATATCCTTTCCAACGTACTTTGACTTCTTTGGCACGTCGTTTTCCCACTTTTCGGGTTCTTCGATCGAGAATGCTTTTGATCTCGTACACGTCGTCTTCTTTTTTGGTCACACGTTGTAATTCGGGCAAGTAAAACGTTCCTTTTAACACTTCCCCGTTCATGTCTTCCAATTTATAGACGGGAGGATGACGGCCACGCACACGTTCGGTGACACGAAACAATTCAGTGGTCCAATTGGGTAAGTAACCTTTGTCGAAAGTGCGTTTGGTTTTGCCAATGCGTACCCAATCTCCTGATGCCAACTCTCCACCTTTCTTGGGAACAGTCACTGTCGGGGACGTACCAAACAGGCGCTTGAAGATGGTCACTTCGTTGTCGGGAGTCACTTCTTGGGGGCACGTTTGATGCTCTGATGGTAAGATTGGTTGTACGATTGGATCAGGTGTGGCAAGACATCGATGTACTTGAGAGTGTGTTGATGTGTAAAATATTTCCACATGCGTTCTTTCAAGGTGCGTTGAAAACGTTCCACGATGCTGGCTTTGGTTTCGGGATTCTCGGTGGTGAAAAAATGAATGTCACGTTTCTTCAATTCTTTTTGGAAAGCTTGGTTCAGAAATTCGGTGTCTTTGTCAGGTTGCCATCGAAGAGGGTGACGTCCGCTTTGTTTCAACACCAGTTTGAAGGCTTGCACTAACTCACTGCTCGATTTGGAAGTCAATGGCACGATCCAAGCAAATTTAGAAAAGACGTCGATGACACAAAACAAATATTTGTAACCACGATTGTAGGTGGCCAAATGAGAGACATCAGCTAAATCGTTTTGCCATTGATGATCGATTCCCTCGACTCGGGTGCGACTTCTGAAAAATTTTCGTCGAATGGGTTTTGTGTAAGGTGTACGTAGCTTGTTCTTGTAACCAGCGTTGCACTTGAGGTAAACGAACGCTTTTCAGTCGAGTTTTGGCAGCACGATGCAATTTCTGAATTTCTCCGTAACCTGCAGGATGGGATAGATCGTAGTAAATGCTGGCTAACACCTTCTCCATTTTTTTAAATAAGTGATCCACTCTTCGCTGATGGTACTCTGAAGTGGTTTAGAAACGGCTTTACGTGTCCGATGTGCCAAGGGTGTAGAAGTTGAAGGTAGTGATGGTGGTGGTAATGGGATGGCTTTGGTCTTCTTTTCTTTTTTCACTTCTGGTTTCCCTTATTTCTTTTTCACTTCTGTCGATGGAGGAGTGGACATCATCTTTTTAACCCAAGCTTTAAGTTCTTCTCGTTGGGGTGTAGGGGAAGGGGTCAACAAGGACGCTGCAATCTTACTAGGGATGGGAGCTGCTGACGGTGTTTCAAAGACGTCTCTTGCCTCTTCTTCCTCAGGCAACCGTGGGGCTGCATCTGTCTGGACCACTGAAGGTGGTAGTGGTGTTGGTGAACTTTTCATCAAGGCCTTAAAATCTTTCAGAGTGGGTAGAGCTGTTTCGTCTAAAGCTTTCTGGTGAAAGAGTTGCAGTCGTTGCAACAATTGACCGTACCGTTGAGATTTTTCCGTTTCTGACAAATCGCTGCGATCCTTCAATGATTGCAGTTCGTGTTGTAACTGGGACATCTCGGTCAAATGAGGATTGGGAGGTAAATGCGGGGTTCGTTGTTCTTGGCAACGATGGTATTCCATCCATCGTTTGTAAGGCTCTAAAGCCAGTTTTCGTCCTTCCATCGAATTTCATGGATCGCATCTGAGATCTTTTGACTCCAAAGGTCCCTTTTATCTTCTTGGACCTTTTTATCTACATCCTCCCAGGATGTTTCCCATCGTTCCCAATAGTCCTTTCAGCAAGGGTCCTCCTATTGTTCCCAATACTCCTTTCAGCAACATGGGCAAAATGGGCAAAATTCCTCCGCGTTGCACCAACATCTTTTTCTTTTGACCAATGGGTATTTTCTTTTGGACCATTTGGCGAAGAACGTGTCGATGTTTGGCTAAGCATTCTTTCTGGTGTTTAGACAAAGGTATTGTGCCTTTCAAGACATTCAGACAACATTCGCACACGGTATCGATGACGTCTTTGGAGGTAGTTTGAATGAGCTTTTTTCGCATGGGTGAGGGAGCTTTGGACAGGACGGACAACATGTCCCAATATTTGGCTAAACGAGGTGGCAGTCCTTTCCTTTTCTTTCCTTTGGGGGTAGAAGAGGAATGTCTTTTTTGGGGTGACATCTTTCTCGGTTGGTTCGTTGGTTCCGTGGCACACAGCAAACAATACACTAACGTCGATGACTTGTCACACGGTCTTTTTATCCTTTTTTGGGGACTATCGCTTCGTCATAAAGGTGACAATGTGTTTTCCAAAAGCACCAAAGAATCCTCCTCTTTGGTGAGTCCTCTTTCTTTTTGGATGAGTGTCTTTTCTGGGGGTGACGTCTACGTTTGGCTAAGCGTTGTTTTGGATGACGAAACTGTCCTTTTCTTTTTTCCTTTCTGGACATTAGAACGACGATGAGGAGACATCTTTTGGTGCACAACATGAACTAAAGTGCATGGCTTCACATGCGTCCTTTTATCTTATTTTGGCTAGTGGTCATATCTTTAAAAAGATTTAAGAGTTTTGATCATGTGTGGTAATAAAAGACTAGGCAACCATCCTCCTCTTTGGTGACTTCTTTTCTTTCAACGAGTGTGTCTTTTCTGGGGTCACGTCGATGTTTGACTAAGTGTTTTTTTGGATGACGAGACTGTCCTTTTCTTTTTCCTTTTCCTTTTTGGACAGAAGAACGACGATGGTGACGGTGTGCACTTCTTGGTGGGGCCATCTTTTGGGCGTTCAGAAGCACAACAACACGAAACCTATTGTTTGCCTCAGGTCTTTTTATACTGGAACGCGTCGCCACTGATTGTCTTTACGTCGTATCAAGTTGATGACAGGCAACACACGTCGTGGAGGAGTTCGCAACGGACTAAATTGGGACAGTTCTTGCTTGGACAAATCCAGTAAACTCTGTAACACACCCGTTCTCTCTTGGACTTTGATTTTGGGGGCAAGTACTTTGGGAGCAGTGGCCACTGCCGCTAAAGAGGAAGAGGGTGTCACCTCTGGAGGAGAAGTTTTTGTAGACGCTCTCTTGCGGGTAGAAGCTGTTTTCTGTAGACATTTCTTTTTCTTTTTCTGAGGCTGTGACCTGGTCTTGGCACCGTTGCTCATTTTCTATTTCTTCTGGGTACGTTTGGGTGTGGTTTTTTTCTTGGGGACGACTTTGGGTGCATTAGGATCCCATTTTAAGAGGGAACGAATGATGACACCTCCTAGAGAACCGCTACCTCCAGGTTTCAAAAATGATTTGCTTTTTGGTTTGAGTGTCGATGCGAGGATCGGCTAGCTGCGTCAAGGCAATTTTGTTTCTCTCAAAAAAACATTTGGTTTGATGTGTAATCTGAATGATACCTTGCAGTAATCGACGTGCTGTCACCGTAAACCATCGTAAGACTTCTTTGAGACTAGCTTCTAAAACACGAGCACGTATTTGTGGATTTTTTTCGCGACTGATACCGTACAAGGCACAAATCAATTTGATGGGAAGATGAGACTGAAGGGACGTCATGTTGATTATGTGTGAGACAGAGCCAAAGTGACCGAAGTTTCTATAGACTTTTTTGGTGATTCTGATTAAGTCGACGAAGGGGACGTATACACGACAGGCCCTCCGTCTTGGCACCAGTGGTGAAACAAATGGCTACGAAATCGCAAATAATCGGAAGTGGTGGGTTTTAAATTCACGAGTAAATAAGCGTGTGGGGTTTGAGTGGCATCGTCGTATGCATGAGTCAGCCAAGGCGTTCCTAACTGTTTGGCTAAGACTTGCACTTGCGATTTATCTCTAGGGCTTTTAAACAAGACCACGTAATGAGCATTGAGACTGATGGTGCGATGGGCTTTACTTTGTTGAAACAAATTTTGGGTGATGTAAATGACACTGGCATTAAGATGATACCCTTTGCGCGTAAACCACAGTTTAATTTCTTCTTCGTCTTCTCCTAACATGTCGTCAAAAATAACCAGATGGGTTTGACTAGGATAAGACACGATCCCGTCGTCTTCGCCAGGAATCTCTTCCACAAAGACGATGGAATCGCCTTGACTTTCTCGCAGAAGGCTGTGCGCCGATTGCCACTCTTTGTAACACCACACGATTCGTTGAGGTGGACGATCGATCAAATGATGTTTGTGTTCGATCAAACGTTTGACAAATTCGGTTTTGCCTGAACCGCTAGGTCCGGCAATGAGCATGTTAAAGGGATGGCGAAGATACAAGGTCTCCCAACTAGTCCTATCTACGTGTTCGTCAATGACTTTGACAGTGGAGGAAGAGGGAGCAGAGATAGTAGAGGTAGCCATAGTAGTGTAAGAAATGTCACTTTTGACACGAAGACAGAAAAAACAAGGGTTTTTATACTTTTTTCAGGACACATTTATTGTCATCTTTAATTGTGAACAACACGAAAGACAAAAATATATAAAAGCCAAATGGTTAAGTACATGAATATAAGACACATCAAAACGATCATAGTTGAATATAAACAAGTCTCTGTACAACATTTGTGGTGATCAAGAGGTGGAATTGTAGGGACAGTGTGTTATGTTCTTAGAGTCTCTACACTCCTTGGCACACTCACACAAGTGTCTTCCCGGAATGGTCTTTCGGGGATGTCGATAACGGTTCTGTCTTGTCCTGAAGGGAATGGTTCTTCTGTGAGTGGTAGTCCGTTTTTATACCTCTTTTTGTCGGAGGCAATAAGTGTACTTTCTGCAAAGAGATGGTCGTACTCCAGTGGCAAATCTAAATTGTTTAGTCACTAACTTGCACATCACACACCGTTCAGAAGTGCCCTCTTGAACTAAGTTTACATTGTGTAAAAGATTTTGGTAACCCTCTAACTCTTCTTCTCATTCATTTGTGTGGATAGTATATAGGTGTATGTTTTATGCGTTCGCGTACGTTGGTGTGGATAGTAAATATGGTGTGTGTTTTATGCTTTCGCGTTCGTTGGTGTGGATAGTAGGTATGGTGTGTGTTTTATGCTTTCGCGTTCGTTGGTGTGGATAGTAGGTATGGTACGTTTTATGCATTCTCGTCCGTTGGTGTGGATAGTAAATAGGTGTGTATTTTATGCTTTCTCATTCGTTTGTGAGGATGGTAAATATAATGTGTTTTATGCATTCTCGTTCGTTGGTATGGATAGTACATATGTGTGTGTTTTATGCATTCTCGTACGTTGGTGTGGATAGTATATATGGGTGTTTTATGCATTCTCGTACGTTGGTGTGGATAGTAAGTAGGTGTGTGTTTTATGCATTCGCGTCCGTTGGTGTGGATAGTAAGTAAGGTGTGTTTTATGCATTCCCATTCGTTGGTGTGGATAGTATATAGGTGTATGCTTTATGCATTTTCGTTCGTTGGTGTGGATAGTAAGTATGGTGTGTTTTATGCATTCTCATTCGTTGATGTGGATAGTAAGTATGGTGTGTTTTATGCATTCGCGACAAAGACCCTTTTCAGGGCCACTCCACTGCCTCGAGAAGATTTATTCTTTCTTGCCTAAATTTTTTTTTTTAGTTGTTGTATAATTTATGTTTAACTCACAAAAACATTATTCTCTGTTGCAAGTGTCCAGCACCGTGACGTCACCCTACCTGTTCGATTCCTATTGTTCCCATACAAAATTCCTATTGACGCTATTGTGTCCCAGGGTGTGCCATTTGACGCTATAAATCTTGACGCTATAATACAAAGTAGGATCCCGTAATGCTAATTCCCATTGACGCTATAAATCTTGACGCTATAATACAAAGTAGGGTCCCGTAATACTAATTCCCATTGACGCTATACATCTTGACGCTATAGTAGAAAAGTAGGGTCCCGTAATGCTAATTCCCACTGACGCTATAGTATCCCTTATTTTAATTTTTTATTTACAATTTTTCAGTTTCCGCGAAGGTCGGTATGAGTTTAAATAATTTCAGTACTACTTTAAGTCTTGGTAACATTTTTAAAATTTATCTATGGATTATTTTCAGTCTCCGCTAAAGTCCGGTGCAATTTCAAAATTTAGTGCTACACTTTCTCTTTGCCATTTCTGACAACCAAAACATCTGGCTAGTTATCAGTTTCCATTCAAGTCCGCTAAATTTTTCGGAAATTTAGTGCAATATTTTACGTCACGGCAATCTGAATACAATCTTCCGGAGTTTTTCTCAGTCTCCGCTAGAGTTTGGGACATTTTGGTAATCTTAGTACTACTTTTAAACTAAACAAATATAATTTAATCTTCTGGGATATGTTCAGTCTCCGTTAAATTCTGTGACAATTTCGTAATTTTAGCGTTACTTATAGTCACAGTCATTTGAAAATTAATGTTCCAGATTTTCTCAGTCTCCACTGTAGTCCGGGACAATGTCGTAATATTAGTACTACTTTTAGTCTAAACCAATGTAACCTAATGTTCAGGGACATGTTTAGTCTCCGTTAAATTCTGGGACAATTTCGTAATTTTAGCGTTACTTTTAGTCACATCCATTTTGGCGTTAGTCTTTCCTTGATTATAACTATTTATAGCATCGTTATAATTATGCAAATTTATGAACACCGTCAACATAATTTCAGGTCTAGGTAATGCTTTATATACAAATCTCGGGCTTGTATTAGTATATGTCTGTCTCAGTCTCTACAAACTTTGTATAGAAATGAAACAGGTGGCATGACGTCACGGTACTTGTTACATTGTTGCAAGTGTCCAGTACCGTGACGTGACGTCACCCTACCTGTTCCAGTCCTCTGGTCGCTATACAAAATTCCCATTGTCCCTATATAGCCCCAGGTTGTGCTAGTCGCTATACAAAATTCTCATTGTCCCTATACTATCCGAGGGTGATTTTCTGTCCCTATAAATCGTGCCCCCATACTATCCCGGGGTGTGTGTGTGTGTGTGTCTGTAATGTTAATTCCCATTGTCCCTTTACTATCCCACTACACTACAAATGATTCATAGAAAGGTTAAAAGATGACACAATTGGTCGAACGTTCACTGCGATCACTGTTGGGAACGTTCTTAAGATCCCAGAGTTACTTTTATTGCCTTCAAATATTTTATTCATATATGTAGACGGGAATATTATTTCATTAGCTATAGCTTTGAACTGTCCCCGTTCTGGCATCGGCGACTTTGCAATTCATTTCATTCTTGCTTCTTTCTTACAAATGATAGCTAGTGATTTTATCAGTAACAGCTTTGTCTAAATGACCACATCTAGCACTATTACTACTTCAAGTAGTGATATTGCTCAGTTTATTCCCTGTCTTCATCCTTCGTCTCATCCACGTACTCCTACTATTCGTTGTATTAATGATGATTGTGTTAATATGGGTATTGTAGCTCCTTCTCGTACTCATCCTGCAGCAACTATTTATACTGCTTCTGCTTTTATTAACATTGCTGCTGCAGCTACTGCTACCATTACTCATACTGCTGCTGCTGCCTTTTCAGGTATCTGTGAGGTATGGAGGAGATCACCTGTGCGGAGGAACTTTGATTGACCAGAACTGGGTTGTAACAGCAGCTCATTGCTTCGAAGGGTAAAGAGAGAGAGAGAGAGAGAGAGAGAGAGAGAGAGAGAGAGAGAGAGAGAGAGAGAGAGGGTGTGTGTGTGTGTGTGTGTGTGTGTGTGTGTGTGTGTGTATTGGGTTTACGTACATGTGAAGTTTTACAGTTTCCTGAATGTCCTTGATGTACAACTTGCTTTTAACACTTTGACATGAAATATGACATGTCTGTCTCTTCCTGTGGCTGATCGAAAGCTGACAAAAAACTGTCTACCTAATGAGAAATTTCTAATACTTGCAAAGACTTTCAAACGATGATCTACAAGAAAACACCTAATCTTAATCTTTTTGAATATATTTCCAAAGAAACTTCCAGCTAGCATGAATACTTCGAGGAGTGGAGTGAGCGCAGATAAGAGTACTCTCAACCGTTTAAGTGTCATGAAAACGTTTGCCTGTTTCAGTGCTCATTTTGAATACCTATTGTTAGAGTCTGTGAGCTATGTTTTATAAATGATGAAGAAAGGAAAACAGTTTTGACTTTTGAAATATAATTTTTTTTTAAAACCAATTTTATTTAAGCATGTCTGGTGATTATTGGACAGTCGCTCTTGGCGTTCATGACATGGCACAGATGTACACCTCCAACATCCATCGCACAAGCGTCATCAGTGTTCATGGAAACTATGACTCCCAGACCAATGAGAACGATATTGCTATGATGAAATTGGATAGGCCAGTAGATCTAAGCGGTATGAACGTCAGAGCAGCTTGCTTGCCGAGAGAAACCGATGATTTCACTAACAGAGTCTGTACCGTCACAGGATGGGGATCCACACATTCCGGTGAGTCTGTACACAGAGTCTCATTGTGTTTTCCTGTGATTCATATATTAGAACATTCCCAGAAAAGTAGGCTGAAACAACATTGCAAAAATCGTAAACTGAGTACAAACAAATAAAAATCTATATCCTCAAACTTACATTGTAATAACATTTTCAGTGTAGGCAAAAACAGCGTTTAGTATTCAAATCTCTTGTCCTGGAGTCATATGCCACGAGAAGTTGAAAACAAATCTGTTAAAAATGAAGTTATCTCTTACTGGGAAATATATTCATTACCATATTCGTTACTCTCGTGTAGATCATACTGATGTGATAAAGCATGGGAAACTTAATTGTCTTTTTTAAAAAAAAAAAGTCATTTGAAACAGAATTATTCTGGTGTTATACCTACCTACCTACCTACATATATACATCATAGAAGTGCGCGGTATTACCGGTATATCGGTGTACTGCGGTAATTTTATTTCCCAGGGTATGTACCACGGTACATTTTCGCTGTACCAGTACGTTGGTAGTTTCCGTCAGTTAGTGATTGTACAGATATTCCCAAGAAATCTTGCTTCGACTTAATTGATATTAACATCGTATTTTTATTATTCATGACAAAATAGCTCAACAAATTAACTTTTTGTTTTACAAATATGGTTGTATTCGTTACATATTAATGGTGAATATTATAAATGTAATTTTATTACGTACTCATTCAATATTATAGGGCTGATCTGGCGTGCGATAGAGATATTCAGTCTGTGAGTCTGTATCGCACACCTAAAATTCCCTAGCGCACACCCAGCCTGGAATTACCTTTACAACTTGAAATATTCAACAATAGTTCACTTATAAAATATCCGGAATTATGTATGGTTATACATTTTAAACTATTAAAATATGTCAAAACACATTGTAAGAAATGAAGCCATATTTGATTGAAATGGCCGTTTTGTCGCTGTGGATACTGGAGCGTAACGTATGGGGCTACAAGCAGCTTATGTGTATTTCACGGTATGTAG
>JAECUM010056014.1:0-10328 GCA_016617855.1 Megalonaias nervosa | reverse complement strand
AGAGAGAGAGAGAGAGAGAGAGAGAGAGAGTGTACGTATTCTTTGGATAATAATGCCCTAATGAAATGCTTCTGAAATTCATATTATCAACAAATCAAAAAGAAATATACTATATATTTTTAAATGAACAGCTTTGACAGTTGCTGATGCATATATTTGACTTACATAAATAAATACTGTGTTCATAAAAAGCTATTCAATTGTCACTTTGAGGGATATTCCAAAGTATTTGTCCAGATTGTAACGTATGGTGATAAAAAAAAAATGAAATCCTCATCGATATGCCTTTTCTTGCATCTTGCATAAAGATGGATTCGAGGAACTTGATGATGTCTGAAAAAGAATAAAACAATCTAATGTGCATGTAATGTTCTTACCATGCTAGCCAGGTAGCAGACATACATATATCACCCTACAGAAAGGTAATTTTGACATAAACCAGATTTAGGTTACATCCACTAAAATGAAAATGGAACATGCCTTTCCCTCCCACAAAATGCTGACTGAATTCCCGGTAGAGATGTAACTTTTGAAGTGGGCATTCGTCCTCAATAATTTGCATAGCTTTATCCATAATTTTTGTCTTTCCGGGACAGATGTGAACCTATGTCTATTTATCCACTTATTACTGTCATTGGAACATATACAACAATAGATTTCTTTTGTTGACATTGTATTAGTCAAACAGATCTATTTGCGCCATATGTCATGAAATAAATACTTGCTGAAAGTTGGTTTTACCGGCTCCTTCGGAGCAAAAGAGTGCTGCTCTAAGGGCAGATAAACCACGTTTTCACATCCATCAATATCACGGATACTAACACACGATATTCTTTACAACTCTTGTGATTCATCACTAGAGATAAAAGTCAAAGGCGGATAATATCGAGTACTATTTTGCTAATAATAATGTAACTTGATCATATAGCTGACATTCGTCAATTTTAATAATGCGGGGACCAATTAATTTAATTCACTCACTTGGATGCGATTTGTTCACACTGTTACATGGACATATGTAAGTTTTATTTAATTAGACTTAATTGATGATACTAGTATATGACTGAAATGTCTAGCGGGACTCAAATTTTACTGACTTTTGGGAATCTCTGTTAACCATAAGAAACTCATATTTAGACGTGATAAATAATTGTTTTAACTTAAATCCACGCACGGATACTAGCATCATCTTGGAAATGAGACCACAGGAGTCTGACGTTTTATCAATAATGTACGAAGAAATCTCTTACAAGACGAAATCACCTTATCGGTACCAGAAATTAACGCAAGGAGTGCAAGCGTGACTCCAACCATCTGCTCGATTCAACTTTTGTCACGTTTCTTTTATCGCTCCAGAAATCGCAAGAAGACAGAAATAACTACACACATCCATTCAAAACACAGTTTCGTACCAACGCATAACTCTCGGACGACCATCACATGAATCTAATCAGGCCAATTAACCTTTATTTTCACCACTACAGTCACAAAGTCTTTCTACAGGACTCCATCATTTCACTACGTAAGACAGTGGGAGCATTTTGATTTGGTCTTGCCCATACATATACTAGTCCTTCTCGAGAAGATTTTAGCAATATTTTTCAAGATCTATTCAATGCATACAAATAAATTTTGCTTGAAATTTTTCCATGCATACGTAGATTACCTGATAAGATTTTCTGGCCAGTACATAATCTTTAAAACTGTTTGGAATTAGATATTTATTTTAAATAAACATTTCTAGCAAGATTAAGGAAAAACATGATGAAAATACATGATTTCATTCCTCACGATGACTACAGACTCACCATAGCGGCGTCTGAGGAGAATTTGTCATGACACAAAAATGCATTAGCGCACCTGACAATTTGAACACCCAACTGGAAAGTCCGGTGATATTTTCAAAACTAATAGTGAATGAGGTCAAACGGTCATAAAGAACCCAGCGAAACCATGTTTAACTTTGACAACAATCAAGTCGTACATATGTATCATCGGCTGCTGCACAAAACATGGGCCAACACCAAAACGTTGACACAGGCTTGCAGATTTGCCAGAAAAATGTCGCTACGTTGTACCCGATTTATTACTTTTCTCTCGAGCATCTATACCTGCTTAAGCACCCGGTGGTGGACATATACTTCAATCCCCCGTGTAGGAGGAATACATATGTATTGTTGTGATCCTCTCCGATGAGTTTCTGTAGAGATTGAGTGATCCAATGAGGGTTATTGAATCTGCCGGTGGAGTTTTCAATTGTCATACCACGAAAGTAAGGATGGTCTAATGAAACTCAGCTTATAAAAAATAAAAGTGCGAGAAAAAAATAATTTGCGGTCACACATTGACACTCTATCTAGTGATGTTAACTGGAAATGTCCCCTTGTGGAAACTCAAACGCAAGAAGTTGAATGAAGCCAAACAAAAAAAAACCTCAAGGACATTGAAGTTATGAAAATCAGAGGCGTAGCAAATGCAGAAGACCGGTGTAATATACCATTTCTCTCGGTAATTTCAGCGTCGTTAGAGGCTGTAGATCATGCGGTTGAAAAACGGCTTGGCTAAGGACCATCAGAATTGCATATGCGTGGCTCTGAAAAAGGCGGTTGGCGGACGTATAGCATCTCGTAGATGAATAAAGAATGGAAAATTCTTCGACTATCCAGTCGGAGACAACGGTTCCCGAGTGGAAGCAGCCTTCAGTTATGGCCTGTCCATTGACAAATTTTGATTTACTCTCGCGGACAAAATCAGTCAAGATTTGCGAAGTGTCTTTAAGAGGGATGAATTTGCGTCGATGAGTCCCTGACATCTATTACATTTTGAACCGTACGAGCTTGCACCGGCACGTGAAGTCTTTGATTATTTACAGAGATGTTCCCGGGGTGCCTCGACGGCTCGATACGTCGATATATTGTTGCTGAAGCACTGTATGCACTCGCGGCATATCCAACATCATAAGCGCTTATTGATTTTGCATCGTCACTTAGAAACTACGCTTGACAGCATGCGAAATATCTAATGACATTTATGGACTCGAGATCTCAGCAACCCGATGGGGTGCTGATGTGGATCTGACCAGGTTTGCAAACAAAACTGATCTCAGTGAGTTTACCAACCTGGTTGTTTTTGAAGCCGACCCCGGGCAAGCATGCAATTTTTCAAGATAAAAATGGAAAATTTATAACGTCCAACGTGGACATCAACGATGTTGTTTTGAAGCCAAGAGACGCCTTCACGAGAAAACTGCCCGAAATCAATGAAAACAAGTGAATCAGAGACCCTGTTGTGTTGGTGGAATTATAAAAAATTACATTGGCGTTTTCTGAGGTTGTGATAAAACAATACTTGGATGCAACCAATATCAACAGTAACTTCATGGAGCATGATTAGAGGAATATTAAGTACAGAAATAGAGGAACACTGATGGTTTGGCAAATATTCGACCTGTTTTCCGTACTGCAGTTGACAATTTTGATGACCCTTATACCTCCTCTCATCTTAAAAGAGCGAAATTCCAGATTATATTTATTCACCTTAAACAGATTTAGAGCTGGGTGGGGTACAATGACGGTATTGGTAAATGATCACCAAAGTTATGGCAGACTACTAACGCGTATCCTCGGAAACGGTACCTTTTTACAACCTTTTACATATGCAATACCGATGTCATTAGTAAATTTGGATGAAATTAACTTCGAAGGAATCAACATCTCTTTGGAATTGTACTTAACCGTCTTTGGTGTTTGTGTTTAAGATTTATCATTACATATAAGTGAAGGATTTTGTTATTATGGTGATTATGTGCCATTTGTCCACAAACATCAGTGTAAAAACGGCATCACAAGACGGTAATATAAGCTAAGCTCAAATTTAATGTATGCGAGGGCAAGATAGAAATCGATCTTTTGAACCACCTGGTGTGTCAATACCAACTCTAAGCCAGTCTGGAATCATTGCATTAGCAGGTGAAAACTCCCGGTCGCATATTACTCCGCCCAGTGTGACAACACCTTGGGCGTCTCTTTACAACGAAAAAGTGGTAATCAGCGACAAATTCACACCGGTTACCGTACCAGTCAATTATATCGAATCATCAATATATATTCAACTTAGAAGAGAACGATCTCGGTTGTTATTCAACACGGACGCACTTGTGCATGTAACGACAAAACAAACCAAAGGCCTAATCGGTGTATAGAATAGGTAAACCTGGAAGTGTTCAAACAATCGCCAGAGACACAATTATTCCCCGGAAAACGATTTTTTTTTGTTTTTTTTTTTTCGATTGCCTGACAGTTTTAATGACAAAGGGGGCAGTATATGTGCGTCTTGCACCCGACTATGATGCGTTCGGACAAGGCAAACCGGTCGTGCAATTATACTACGCGGTGACAATATGATGGACTTTCAAAGCTACCGACGCTGCAAAATAACGAAAGCTGAATAACAGGTCCGAGATGAAATCACCAAGAAAACTATTTAATTGTGAAATACAAACGCATGTGTGTGGTTGTTGATGCTATTTGTAGAATCACCGCCTCGCCCTTTATGTTGCTGGGATTGTGACAACAGCAACTATCATAGGTACGCCTGTCGGAATATCTATTGAGGCCGTATCGATAGTAATCGTTGTCGCTGACGGTGCTGGCAAAATAGTTTCGTCATATGATAGCAGAATAGCTGTCAAGGCACAAGCGGTATCAGCACAAATTCCAAGCTGTACTCGGTGGCCATCGAGTATAGAACGATTAACATGACTGAAGTCGATATCATGCTAGTCGAAATGGAAAGCCACCGACGACTTCGTGTGCAGATATGGAACCTGGGAGCGAGCAACCGAAAACATGTAACTGATTTACAAACAGTGTAAATCGAGTAAATGTCTGTCAGCGAATATCAATTTGCAAATGAGCTCACATCCCAGAAGCTTCGAACCTTGATGCAGGATCGACAAGCCAAGCTTCCACGTGGACTCGCATGGGCTATAACCATAGATGCACAAATGTGCAAAGTATCCTCAGTGGGGAAAAGTCATCTGGACTGTGGAAGGGATTTCGGGTATGGGAACTAGAATTAGCCGCTCTCAAACTCTCGTTATCATACTACCAGATATGACGATGGGTTATCTTTAGACTTATTTAAGATGTTCAGAGTTTTCATACATATTTTTGGGGGGTAAGCAATAAATTGGTTAGTTCATAGCTTTTTCCAAATATATATTAATCTAATGCAATTTAACTGCCATAAACAAATTGTGGTTGGAAGTATGTAAGGAGTAGAATCTGTGTAGACATATACAATTACAGCTTGGTCTGTGGCTCTGAATTTTACCAAGCAAGAGAGGCCCTAAAAAGTAAACAGAAAGATCTGATGAAGAGACTTAAAGGAAACAAACCCGAAACCGCTGAGGCTGTCAGTGACGGTGCCATCAATAAACTTTTTGAATCTTTCCTTTTTGGCCCCAACACATCATCAAGTTTATTAAACAATTTATGGTTTAACAATACGTTGCACTTTGGGGTACGGGGAAGGGGTGAAGAACACAAAAACAACAACTAGGTATATATCTGTTTAAAGCAAGTATATTTAGAGTTTAACGATAGACACACGAAAACAAGGACAGGGGTGGACGTAAGAAACAAGAAATGAAAAACCAAGGTTGTATGCTAACCCCCTCTTTCCAAACAGGTGTCCTATAACTATTTATAAATGTTGTAAGAACAAACTTCAGAGTGATTTTTGTGATCCTGACCATCGATTCTACTTTGCCTCTGTTACTCATGTGAATGCGCCTTGCCAAATTAGCAATGGTTTTAAAGGCATTAGTTGGGGCAAGAATGCTAATACCTTAATGGAATAAAATGGTTGTGAAAGCACACTTGCCTGAGATGGCTTCTAGACGCATTAGAAACTAAACTGTTAGAAAATATATCAGAAACCAATAGAAAATGTTCCAGACACCCAGGATAAACATTCATCATTAGCCACAAAAATTCCAACTCTTTTATCAATTACCACAAACTTAGGAACAACCAGAAATGTGTTACATCAAACCGTTTTCTAATTTTGCCAAACACTCCCCATGTATCCCAGTCGAAAAAAAAGATGAACGTGCAATCATAAATGACAACTACAGCAATTACTAATCAGAGGGAATGATTTATCTGTTCACACGTTATTCAACAAGCAAAATTTCATGAAGCATATCCTTGCACTACTAAGAGCAACAATTGCCATTTTGCAGGACAGAAAATATAAATTTTCTAAGAAGCCTTGAACGAGACAGCTGCGCACATCGTTATCAGAGGGGGACTGTGTGTGGAGGGTCTTTCGTACACGGTGTTAATATCAATTACAACACCATTATGTCACAAGCAGTTTCATCTCCTCCAAAGAAAAGGAGAGTTATATACGATAGTGACACAGATCTCTAATTACCCATGAATAGTCCAACGCATGGTCAGTCATTTAACAAATACTCTTAGTTAGATCTGTATATCCAGTATCGTATCGCTGGCTACCACAGAAGGTTTATAACTTAGAAATGATGAAAGTTGAAAGTTATCCTTGAAAGAAAATTAATTATTTATTGTTAAATTCATATAATATCCATCAATTAAGCGTGATAATACCTCAGTACTATCAAACGTTTTTATGTTGTCATTTTCTCCCGCGTAAAAATTTTGCACTTCGGATCGACTGGTCACGCCGCAGCCCTCATTAACATATTTGTAGTAATGGGTTGTGTTTACAAAAAAAACTGCACGTGGTTCTAGACCTCTTGGTGCATTACGTGCAACACGTAACAGTTATAACTGCTCAATTGCTGTTTGAAATGGGGTTGTATAAGCGGCAGATAGAGCTGGATTCTACTGAAATGATTATGTTGATTTTCATAAAGCATTATAAGACCGAATGACCTACAGAAACATGTGAAGAAATAACAGTGACTGATTAATAATGAATATGTTGAATGTGCTAAACAATTGCAAAAATGAAGAGTTCTTTTAACTTTAAAGGAAAATATTTAGTGAGAAAAATAATCTACGTTTTGGTTTGCACTGACACAAGGAAATTCAGTCCCCGGGTTACATTATTTATCTCCCTGCATGACATTACCTCGCAAGGAGATGTATAATATAACCAATCGACTAAGAATTCCTTGTCTCGGTGCAAACCCCAAGATTCTATTATACTCAACAATCACTTCAACATCAAAAGTAGACTTCTGTGACATATATGTTTCTTGTGACAAGCACAACCCTTCATTATTAAAACATTTAATAAGCTTCACGACTGTACAAGCTATAGTGTCAGCGAAATGGGCTGAATGCAAAACAGAAAAATGAAAGACTTGTAGCCTACATAGAAAATAAAATTGCGATCTCGACTGAAGAATGTCGAACTATGAGAGACTCCAGATTATAATGTGAGTTTGGAAATAAGATCTCACAAAATTGACCAAGAGTATATTATTTGGGGAAATAATCAGCAAAAAATTCTCAAGGGTATTCAGACAGAATTAAGACAACGACACTGACGAAGTTAATACATCGCATTTTGTGACGGATTAAATAACTGTACAATATTTTTATTTACGTGGAATACAAATAAGAAAGTGATTGCATCTTTTTTGTGTGTGTTGTTCTTAGATTATTAGGACGTTGATTAATAGCGGTCGTGCATTCGTCGCGTGGAGATTTCCAAGACGAATATTGTGAGGCGAGGTTTGTAACCAGCCGGAGTGAGCTTTAGGACGAAAATTGTTTCGTCTTCGAGAGCCTTTCATGACGAAGATTGAGAGGGATCATGTTTTGTGCGCAGAGTGCTCTCAAACACGTGAGGGTGGGCGCCCCATTGGCGCTGTGTTTTATCTCATTTTACGTTGACTTCGGCGCCAGAGAACACTACGATAATGGCAACGGCCGCGGCAACATACTACGTCTTGAACTGTTGCTCGTCCCTCGATATTAACGTATTGCTCCGCCAACATAGGGCAGATCATACGTTGGGGTTTTCTTGATTACATGGCGCCATGCGCACAGACTACTGTGGCCATGAAATTCGGGAATCTTGGCAGGTTGGTGTTTACTCTGCAAATGACAGCGATTGTGAGGAGAGGACAGAGTTGCCGGGGTTGGGCTGCGAACCTGCAACGCTGTTCCCAAATTTGTTAAGCACACTAGGGATATTCAGCCCACAGTTGAGAACGTCATTAAATCAATTATGTATGAACATATGCAACACAAAACGGCAGCGTTTTGTGCTTGAGCATAGCGCGATGTAATTTTAACACTGGTTTTCGGTGCGCATTAGCAAGGGCTATTTAAACAACAAAGGCAAAAGCCCCTGGTCGAAGCCAAATTCTGCGTTGTCGTTGTAGTAAGTTACAATTTACACTCTGGGGCCCCAAAGGCGGCATCTTTGGCTGTACTGAAAGGCGAGACAACCCTCCAGCCGGCAGTGGTTTGGATTTGGGTACTCAGGATGGCCCCACTGCTTGATGTTTACCTGGTTTACGGCCTCATTCTAACCCTGCCTAAACCAGTGCGTGCTGCCCTGAACTGGATCAGGTATTCTGGCACCAGCAGTTTGTATCCTCTTTGATAGCAGGTGATTTGCTAGCTGCGGCCATACTTCTCGTGAGTACCGCAAGGGTGCTTGCCTATGGCTGGGTTGTGGAAACTGCGCTACACCTGCGCTTTATGAACGGCCATAGATGCTCATTTCTATACTGCCTTTTGGATCAAACAATCCTGTCCAATATGTACAACTGAAAGTGCGTAACAGTCAACAAATTTTAAGCGATAAACAGGGTAGACATCAGTAGGCAGCTGGTCGATAAAACACGGGCAAGGTGTGTCAACAGGACGGTTTCTGGCCTCATACATTTACTCGCACATTTCCGCTTGCATCGGTCTCGTTTCCTATCAGTAGAAAATGTATGATGCCCTCAATCTTAGTGGACGCAATGACGAGCGTTAACTACCTGTAAAGTAAATTTCCATATTTTACTTCGTATAGCGGAAACAATTCCAGCCATACGTTTATCCTGCAGCAAGCCACATACTACTACCACAATACGGGTTAATTATTCGAGATGGCCTTCAGCCAAGAGCAGAACTTCTCCGAAGTTTCCGATTCTTTCTCGGGAAGTGCTATGACAAGTCAAGCATTGTTTTTAACCTTCTGTGGCCGCATCTTAGTGATCAAGGAGGTCCGCCACATTTAAGATCTTATTTTAGACCATGTTGACGCTGCTTAGCATGTTGTCACCAGTCTTGGAAAGCAAAAAGCCTTGGCGGATGACAAATTGTTTAGACCCGATGATTGGATTCCACATATCATTTTATTGGGCCTATCGGGATGTTGAAGGGCTTAGCAACATTCCGCGCGTCTTGTTCGTTAACATACCTATTGGTGGCGTCCATATATACTTTTGCGGCTACGTCTTAGGGCTCGGTGGGGTCTGCCATAACCAGGAAGGCCATGTCTACGATGCCTACCATGCTGTGGCCGAGTTAATATATCTCTCTAGGGCCACGGGTGTAGGGTGAAAATATATATTCGTATGGCGTCGAGGGACTGATGAGGTCCGCCACATATTTGTTTATAACCGTGTCTAGGATGTCTGACGTACTGTCGCCGATTTTAGAATCCTTATGCTCATTTTGGCCGTCGAAATATCTAATTTTGTGGCTGCATCTTGGGCCTCGGTGGCGTCGGTCAGGTTAACATCCAGGTTGCCTTCCATGCTGTCCTGGGAAACCTCAAACGAATCTTGGTCGTCAACATATTATTTCCTTCAGTAGGTCAGTGGCAGCTTTTGGGCGCTGCCTCCCCTAGCCCTGAGATGACTGCGCGAGGCCGTATGAGATGACATAGATCAGGTGGTAGGCTGTCACCAGAATGCGTCCCGCGGTTATGTGCATTGTCAAAGTTGCCCGAAAGGCGTGTCAGCTCGCCAGAAGTGTGTTACAGTATCTGTGCCAGATACAGTAGGTCGTAGGTGTAGAGAGCCTTTACCGCCTCCCTATGCAGAGGACTTTGGTGGATTTTTGTTTGAATCGCCATTCCATGTGGCAGCTGAGTATTTTCAAGCCAGTCGGCCGATCAGCAGCGTGCTGCAGCAGGATCCAGTCGAGCCTCGGCTTTTATGCCGCTTTGTTGCCGAAAAGTCGACATTCATATCTCAGCGACGTGCAGGTCATTGGTTTCCTCAGGCACCTTTCAAAATGCTCACGTGCTGCCTACGCTGCTGAAAGAAGACCAAAACTGCTGGTGACTGCGTGTCTCGCCAAAGGAAAATCCCACGTTCAAAGGTA
>JAECUM010056009.1:0-17148 GCA_016617855.1 Megalonaias nervosa | reverse complement strand
AATATAACGAAAAATGATACGGTTCCTAACTGGAACGAAGATAGAAGATGTTATATAAAACGAACAGTCAACAACAATAAATGAAATGAAATTAGAACCCAAAAAATTAACAGTAAGAAACAATCTTTCAACCAATGACACGTGAGTTTTAAAACAATGATTTGGTTTCACTCAAACAGCGATAACTGGTTTTACAAAAGAAAGTGACACTTTCTCACTCAATGGTGATAACCGATTTAATATAAATTGGGACATATCATGCGGCTTCCAATTCATAACCACAAAGTATTTTCAGCTCCTCCGCTCTAGCGGCTGATCAAGAAAGCACCACGTTCCACCCCCACCCCCATCCCCCACCCCCCATCACGGTCTGCCTAAGGATCCGTATAATCTTTCGTTCTCTGCAGACCCGTGTGGTCCTGAAGCTTTGGTCCTTCACCACAAGATAACCACTATCTTCCTCATGGCCCAAGTCACTTGCGACAGCAACACACCGGGTAAATACTAACCCAAATTAGCGCCTCGGCTAAAACAACAATAACAGTACGATGCAGACACAAAGATACAGGATAGTTCTATAACTATTTTTCTATCTATTGTCGTCACTCCTTCCACCCTTCACACCTTTTCAGCTGAAAATATATTTAAATCCGTGTAATATCAGTGACACGGTCATGTATAACATGCAGTGACGTAGTTGACGCATGCGAGCAAGTGGAGTCAATCATTTCATAAAAATCATATCATTGGTACTGCCGTATAAGTTTATAATCATCAGGTTCTTACGTCAACCTTTATCTGACGAGAATCTTATAGAACTTGAAGTAACATTCTATCGTCCCTTAATATATGCAACATTAATATGAATACAAACCTACTGTTCAGATATATACTGGTGAACTAGAAAACCTACCATAATACAATCCAATTTTGCATTACACGTTTTGGAACTATCAAAAATGCACACTAAATATTAGAACAATAAAACAGAACAATTATATCCTATGATACAGATAGGAAAATATAATTCAGATACCTCTACAGCTGGAGATAATGCACCGTGAAGTGGATCTTTGACTGACAAGACTTTCCATAATGTGAAATTTGAATCTACCATGAGCTTATACATACACTGGCTATGTTGCAATGCATGGCCTGTGTGCTCAAGGTAAAATCGGTTTTCCCATGGTAAGCACTTCGCTCGTGCAGCATGGAGTGAACCGGAATAATGTATGACAGAGATAAACCACCGTCAGGTAACGCTATACACCGATACGTCACCCGAGTACATTCTATTCTAAATATTCATAAACAAAAAATATACACAGTTCCGTGACAAAAAGGTATACTTAGTGTGTCAGAGAAAGAGACAGACAGAAACATATAGTTTTTGACGTAGCTGCAATTACAACACTAACAAATGTTACACTTCATTCACTAATAATGATTTTAGGAGGACTTTTGATCTTACATAGACACAGGACAGAGATCGATTATGAAATGCAGTTGATCTTACATAGACACAGCTAAGAGATCAATTATGGCATGCTGTTGATCTTACATAGACAAAGCATAGAGATTGGTTATGAAATACAGTTGATCTTACATAGACACAGCACAGAGATCGATTATGACATGCAGTTGATCTTACGTAGACACAGCACAGAGATCGATTATGAAATGCAGTTGATCTTACATAGACACAGCACAGAGATCGATTATGAAATGCAGTTGATCTTACATAGACACAGCACAGAGATCGATTATGATATGCAGTTTAATTCAGAATTTGATAATTTATAATCAGGAAGGATAAACAAATAAATTGTTTCACAGTTGACAAAGTAATGCAATAATGTAATGAAACAAATATTTTTACGTAAAGTGGAAAAAAATTCGAAAATTATTTATTTAATTGTGAATAATTGTTGCAGAGAATATCTTGTTCTAATTATCAAGTAACAAATACTTGGAGGTTATGTTTTAAGTTATGACTATGAAAATAGATGATGTAGAAAAGAAGATAAATACTTAACAGAAATGACATTTCATGGTATTTAACCCTATGGAATATATGTATCATTGATAGTTACAAAAGTACAATTCAGTTAGACTTTAGGATAACTGTGTTCCAATGACGAAAAACTTCTAAAAACATTTTAAGTAAGCATTGTTGGTCCTTTCGCAATAAGAGATGAAATAGTTGCACAAATTTAAAAGAAAAGTGATATGAACCATTAAAGAAATCATACTATTCTTACCAATATTCTAATGTTCTATACCAATTGCTAAAGTGTTTATTTACATAATGTTTTTCATTATAACTTTAAAGAACAGTGTTATTAGACGTTATATTGCATAGTTCATGATAATAAGATCTTTTGACATTGATCTCTCGCCTATTTTCATTTTATTTAAAAGCAGCTTTATAAGTTCAGATTTCACATTTTTGTAAATATAACATTTCTTAAATAATTTAATTCTTCTCTTCTACATCAGTGAAAATAAATATAGTTTACTTTCTAATCCACGTAAACAGGCCTGGTAAACCAATCAATATTTTTGTTTACCTGTGGAATGCCAAATATTTTATCTGTTATGTTGTAATTTGTATCAAACTGTTGTACAGATGTCTATATATCGTTATTAAAAATATGGTCTACACAAATAAATGCATATTCAATATTAGTAATTATAATTTATCTCTATCAGCCATTTAACACTCGAACACCGTAAAACAGCCAAATAATTGGTTTGAAAGCTGCACTGTTTTATTTACATTACTTACCAAGATTGTGCCGTCATATTTGAGCATTGTTCTAACTTTTTCTTTTTTTCTTTCTTTCATTCATTCATTCATTCATTCATTCATTCATTCTTTCTTTCTTTCTTTCTTTCTTTCTTTCTTTCTTTCTTTCTCTTTCAGAAATAAATAAGATATTGTAGTTGAAACTGTTTTTTGTTATCCGTACATACCAATAGTTCTCTTTTTTTTTCTCTAATGTTTTAATTTATTGTACAAAACTGGTATTGTTCATTAATTTATATATTTATTTTAAATCAATTCTTTACTTTTGTTTTAGACTGGTATTTCAATCAATGTATGATGTTAAGTATTGTTTCCTACTCGAATAAAGCTAGTCTGTGTATCTGTTTACATTTAATTCTAACTTATCATACAATTCTAAATTCGAATTGTAATTGGAATGTTGCAGTTTATTTTTGAGTTTACACAATAGGTTATATACCAAAAGTTTCATTCCTTTCTTATGATTAATTAAATTCTTTAGCAATGCTGATAATTCAGACGAATCTGGGGTTGCTATTTCAAATGATTGCGGGTAATCCTTACAAGATTCAAGAATATGTACCGGAACCTCACATCCAGATTTAAAATATCACCAGCTGAATTGTCATCTCTCCACTGCATAACACTTTTCGCACATATTTATACTGGCATTTACGTCTCTGTCTAAAGCAATTTTCGGTGTGTTTGATTTGGATTTTTAACGAACTGAGTCATAGCCTAACGATGTCTTCAGTGTGACAGTTTATAGTAACGTCTAGCGTTGGGTTATCATGCCACAGACATGTATCTTCGAACCCACGACCTCCCGCATCCGAACTGGACGCTCTAACCATTAAGGCAACCGGAGAGGTTCTAAACCTTTTAACAGGCTTACCCGATAAATTGTGTTATGCGTATTTAATTTAATTGTTTGTTTGTTAGTTTTACATTTTGTAATTCCATTACATGCTATTGTGATGTAACATTGAGTTCAGTTCTGTTTGAAGTGACTGATTTTTTAGTTTTTATTTCATTGACGTAAACAGCTAACACTGTATCTAGTAGCTGACTCGTTTCAGAATCAGTGACAGTTTTGGTAAACAACTTTTTAATTTTTTAAAATATTGCTCAGAGTAAGAATCTTTTAGTTAAATCAAGGTCCTACCTGGATTACGTGACGAGTGGCATGTATCAATTGTTACAAACTTCTATTTTTTTCCAGAGCAATGAACTTTTTACCCTCATCCGGGAATCTGTTTTGCGTCTTAATTAGCGTATAACTGCTGTTTTGGATGATGTTGCTCAGTCGGGCTCCAAACAATTGACACGTTAAGTTGGTATATTGTTGTGACCAGTTTGAGTTGAATTTTTATTTTATTGAATTCAAGTGATTCTTTTCCCTGGAAATACATATCTGCTCCCACAAAATTCTTGGATAAAAACAATTGTTGGAAGTTATACTGATTTCAAAACTGGAATAATATTTTCTGTGATTCAACAAAAGACTGTTGACACAACAGGACTTCGCTGACCAAAACAGACGTCATCGCCTTCCATTTTGGATTTCATCGGGATTCGAACTCAGTTTCATTCTCACCTTTTATTTACTAGGACATGAATTGAAAGTAATACATTTGTTGGGTCTACTAAACCCATGTCTGATTTTATTGTGGAAAATTATGTACCTTTCATGGCGAAGGGTTCTATATCACTCATGGGTGATTCAGCCAATCCCATTCCTATTAAAATTTTAAGGGACACTGGAGCTTCTCAGAGTCTTTTATTATCAGGTACTTTGCCTTTTTCTGAGAAGTCTTCTTCTAATGAGAGTGTTCTGATTCAGGGAGTAGAGTGTGGCTTTGTGAATGTTTCTCTTTAATGTGTAAATTTCTCATTGACGAATAAAATTTTTTTTTTTTTGTTATATTTTAAACAGATATTTATTATATAATGAATTACGAAGATGTTAATGTTATTATTTCTGCAACTCAAACATTACATCATGAACATATACAAATTAATCATAAACTTGATCCTGAAAAAATTTGATTTTGAATCACTGCAGGAACAAAGACACCAGGGTACATATAAATCACCTGCCGAATACCAGTTCTTTAAATTACTCCAAAAGTCAATGACACAGCAGCAGGAAGGGTGAATAGACCACTTTCTAGAAGAGTCCATTCGTGAAATAAAACTTCCTACGAAAACGAAATAACAAAGTCAATATTGCTAAACCGAAACTTCTAATCGACCAAGGTCTCTCTAATTGGGTTAGTTCATTTTGTTATTTTATTTTTGACGTTTGTGTTTCCAAATTTGTATGCGTGTTTGTTTACTTACCCGGACACTCACTTTTGGTCTTCATCCTCCAAGTTCCTGTCTCTCAATCAAACATTTAGTTGAGACCTAAACGATATCGCAACTGAGGATCATGTAAATTTATCGTGATAAATCCGTGTGGGGTAGCTTGCGCGCGCGAAAAAAAGTTGCTGAATTTAATCATATCCGTATCCTCTGACCAACAAGTCTAATGACTGTATCGCAGAGCGTGTGTATCGACTCCATTAAACACAACTAAAAAATTACAATTGTCTCTGATAACTTTAGGTATTTGTGAATATCGCTGAGTAACATAAATCACGTCCGTGTTTTTCTGTCTACATCGAGAAAATATCCGTGCTGTATTTGATTGTTTGTCCAGCATCACATCATCGTATATTACGAGATTATTAATACATCCATGAAGATCATATACAGATGGAACATCATTAATATTGGTGATAAAGTCAATAATATTATATCCGTCTTCATCCAATAATTTTGCATTTCATTCAAATCTTTAAGCACATTGTAGCATCGCGGATCATCTACAGATGGTACCACTTAATATAACTTATCCTACGTGAGCCATCTCATTATCAGATTAAGCAACAATTGCATCTTACCAGACCCAGATGGACCTATGATAATTGCTCTGATAGAATTTGGTAGCACTTGATGTTGCTTGACTGGCTGTTGCTTTCTTTTCGCTGAAAAGTCAATGATATCCATTTTGTACAAATATAATAAATAATATGGACTTATATTGTACTCAATGCAGAGCCCCCAACCCCACCAGTGGATTAACAGCAGTAATAACAAAAACTAAAAAGGGCGCACTTGCAGGCAATTGTATAAAATGTAGTGCAAGCAAATATAATGTTATATCTAATAAAAGAGGTGGAGATATCGATGCTTCACTGGTAAAATTACCAGGAGGTCCATGGGCTAAATACCCAGGAGAAAATCATCTTCATGGATATAACTATTGTGGTCCTGGAACTCGACTTGATATCCGACTTGACGAACGGTACCAACCAAGACCTGGAGAGTATCCAATAAATGCGATTGATCAAGCATGCCACGTTCATGATGTTGCGTATAAAAATAAAGATTTACAACAACGACATATTTGCGGACGTGAAGTTGATTCACTCTTTAAATTCCATAAAAAAATAAATCTGTCAGAGGAAAACTTGCTAGTTTCCTAGTAAAATCTGCGATGAAAGGTAAATTAGTGCTAGGGGCCGGTAATAATTCGGCCGATTATTATTATTCAACGAAATAGGTTTATTATAGCCCCAGAGGATATTGGAGGGGTAAAGCAGCGATTAGTAAAGTTGCAGAAGCAGCAAATGTCGGACATTCTCTTCCATCAAAATTGGTGAGCACGACAGGCAATATGGCAAATTTATCTACCGCCACCTAAAAATATTCAGTACGCACATTTTGATGTGAGCACTCCCAATGAAGTTCATGAAGCAGATACATTGTTTTTTCCGTATGATACTGTTAAAACTGGTAGACGTCAATCGCGTACATACAAATACGCTTGACTGTCGTTGAAGTTGCAAGTGGGTATACAGAAGCAGAGCAGCTATAAACTTAAACAGCAACTGAAGTTGAATCTTCGTTCGAACGAATTTTTCAAACGTGGCGGTCTACGATGGACACAGTTGCTACAGGTTGATTCTGGCAAAGAATTGTTTGGTGCAGTATCATCTCTGATGAAGCAACATAACGTCAAAATCAGACGAGGACATACTGCAATTCATCGCAATCAGCCAATCGTTGAACGACTTAATCGAACACTTGCTGAGCAGTTATGTGGATATCAGTATGCACAAGAAATATTCTTGAACAAAGGTCAGAAAGACATGAGATATCGTGAACGGGCTGCAAGACTACTAAGTGTGATAGCTACGTTAAATAACGAGATTACTCGTGGGACTTTTAGGAAACCAATCAGCGCGATCACAAAAACACATATACCAATACAACGACATGACTCCTCAAAACAACCAGTACTAGGTAATATGACTGTAAGATAGTTATACTAACCAGGTGAACTTGAAGGTGGTAAAAAAGCGAATCTGATCCTATTTGGAGTGTGACAACACATACAATTTCCAGCGTGGTAAGATCCACGGGTAGATCTGCCATTTACAGCATAGATTCAGCTGCTCCTCAACGTGAATTTGTGCGTGAACAATTGCAAGCATTTCCTGAAGATACACAGTTTCCACCGCCTTCACTTTTGTGAACTGGGTCTTCAACGTCGATTACATTCAAGGCTGGTCAGCATCACATTTTTGCGTGTGTATCTAAAACTACCATTAATTCTATCTACTGTAAACTGTCCTGGATTATTATTCGAAAACTTCCACAACATTACTGTGTTACAGCTCTCACAATGATTATTCTGCTGCTGTTTCATTGTCTTGATATATTCAGCATCGAGATGAAAATCGCGCTTATTTTTTTTTTTTTTTTTTTTTTTTTTTTGTCACATTGCTTATAACCAGCTATTCTTTTCTTTATTACATCATCGCCAGCACCTTCGGTGTCATCGGTAGTTACTGTGAAGTCTGTGATGACCCTCCGCAGTTGAGACATTCTTCTGACTCGAGACACTGCTAGATAAACTGAATTTGACCATTCAATACGGTCATCAAAAAATCCAAATATTTGTATCGGAAATAGTTAATCCTTGTGACGAATGAATTGATATAGCATATCCTAGCGTCCAATGAGATTTATCCATAGTTAGCACGCTCTCAGGAGCACTCACAGGAACCAAAATAATATCATTTAGTACAAGATTTTGTTTGTTATTAATTATAGGAATTTCAACATCGATATTCTATCGTCGAGTATCTGCTGCGCAATAACACAATTGTACAGGTATATTTGAAAACTTTTCTTTATGTAACAGAAACAACCTCTTCTGGAGTGTACCACGAACTATCTTTCTACTTACAACTATCAGGTCAGTAGGACTTCATAAATTCCAAAACTCATTTATATGTATTTCCGGAATTATTTCACGCATTATTTCACATTGAATCTTATCTGGTTGTAGTCTGATTAATTTCTTAAACTCTCTTCATTCTGGATCAAGCGCTTGATAATCATTAGTTATTTCCTCGTAGTAATCTACAAACGTTTTAGGTATTTATGCGGAGATGTTCCAAAAAAAAAAAAAGGTTGCGGTTGACCATGATCTCCGCACATGATCACATCAGTATCCTTTGCCAATAAGCAACCCAAAAAAATGTAATGTCTCCAGTGACACCGTGCATATTTCATCCCAAATATTGATCTTGGGAATGTATTTTCCACCCATTCGTTCAGGTGTCCATGCGCCTCCGCACCATCTAAAGAAACTATGATAAGTTTGATATTTAACTTTTCGTAGTTGTGCTTGAGTATGCCTGCTAGTGGGGTTATTTTTCTTCACGTGTCAACGATTTGTGGAAAATATTAATCGATGATGTCGCTGACGGATTTTTTTAGCTCGTCGGTGTTAAATCCAGGAGGTACAAATGTTGGTAATTCTTCTTCGGTTATTTTACACTGTTCGAGAAACAATTGTTTATGTGTTGTTATCGTGGATCCGAGATCAACGACATTATCATCGTCGACGAGACTCTCGAAATTTTCATCGACAATCACTGTTTCGGCGATAATCCGATTGACAAACTCGATGTCTGATGCAACCTGGTTTAAATGTATTGTTTGAGTGATCTGTTGTTTATCATCGTTGTAATATTGTGCGACACCGGAAAATAAATTTCGTAGATGACCGAGTACACGTGCTTGCTCAGGTTTAATGTCGTCGGAAAATGATTTGTTAAATTTTTTGTCAAGAAATGGGTTATAGGTCTTGTAATCAACATCATATAGAGTTCTTCCTAATTTAGGGAAGCTCTGTAACATCTGTAGAAATAAAATATTTCCTTTCACCGTTTTTTATCCAGTCCAAATATTTACATGGATATTTTTTTTCAATATTCTGAAAGTTTCTAAAATATTCGTTTGTCCGTGACGAAGTCGTCGCGTTTCGGCTGCCGTATCGCTGCAGGTGGAAGGAGGTTGTACTTCTGGCCATCCTAACACAGTTCGAATCGATGAGTGATGCATATCTACGTCATAATTTGGTGTTGATATTCCTATCGTGGCTGATAATGTTGGTTCATGAACAGTGATAGCTGTTTTGGATTTTTTCATGTGAAAGATTTAATTCTGCGTTGGAATTCATCGTTGATCTGTTCGATTTGATAACTGCCCGTAGGTATACTTTAAACTTGCCAATCTGGTGTTCCATCGGGTTTATTTTTATACGCAAATACCAGTGAATTATTTGCTTGCAAAACAACGAATGGTTTTGATGTAATATTTAGCCAACTGTGATATACTTTTGCAATTCTGCTAATGCTATTTCTTTCGCTGGAATCGCAGTTGGAAAGCTAACGTTGAACTCAGGATTAGTTGAACTTGCTGATATCATCATGGTTTTCAACGGTGTTGTATTGGAGACGATCTGTTGTAATAATTCCGATGATGTTGTCATTGTTGACGACATTATAATTATGTAAACTCTGATTCTAAATCCCAATTTTCAAACCGTGTTTTAAACATGGGGTTTAATATCGGTTTTCGTAGATTCTGACACAGTCATTGCCTCATGGTAAATCTTAATCATTTCTATGAATTCCTGATCTGATATTATTCCAACGCTGAGACCTGATGATATCAACGGAGATAATTTTGGAGCATGCTAGCGTCGCTGTATGCAACGTTAATGTATATACGTGTAATGTACCAACCGCGCACGTGGATATTTTCTTTACGATGATATTATGAATACCAGTAATTCCTGTTGCAACCGAAACACCAATTCCTATCACTGGTGTTATCACGTATGACGACAGCAGATGCAGAGTATACAATTATATCAGTAACAACGACTATTCTGCGGTAATTTTTGTTGTTGGTCTTTTACTGTGTACTCGTTGATGATATATTTCAGTTGTGTATGCCATGAACACACTTGCTAGTATCTGAAACGTTGTGCTGCAACATCAATCGATTGATTCATTATATAAAATGCCAAATTTTAAGTAGGTGGTAGTTTAGCGACTAATTGAAGACACCAAGCCTAAGTTTTTATTTTCTTCGGGATCCACCACAAATGTTTCCTGGTCGTTTTGATCCAGTACTACTAACACAGATGCAGAAGATCCAGTTAGTGGATAACGCCGTCAGATTGTCGTAGATATCGTAAATGTTGTTGCTCCGAGTACTGAGAACCTGTATATGCCGGTAGCCTCAGCACGATGTTTGATGGATTTATTGAGTTGTGTCCATAATGCTGATCCAGACGATGCTGTATGTAATACGCCATCGGTAATCCTTTTAATATCAGAGAGTTTACTATCAATAACCGCTGGATTTAAAAAAAAAAAAATCACTAATGGTTCTATTTTTGTTTCTAGGAAAATATGTAAACTCTTTTACGTGAGAAGTATGATCAGATCTGAGTGTGATCAGTCAAACATTGATTGCAAATAACGAATTCATCACTGGGAGGTTGCTCTTGTCGACATATTTCTTCGTTGCAGCATTATCGTTTGATTCTGGTTCTCTAAGACCAGTGATTTTATTATTAGCCATAATGAGAAAACCAGTCATTGTATCACCGGCAGATAGGAAACGATCACCGATCTCAGTACCGATCGTGTTGTTGTTGCTGTCTACGTATCCTTTTGTTGCCACGTCATCGTCTGATTTTGGTTCTTTCACATTAGTAACTGCATTTTTGCTCATGTTGACATCGCCATAGATAATATCTCCAATTATTCTGATGCGTCCAGCAATTTCTCCCATGAGTGTTAAGACTGATTCCACAGAGTTTTTAATTTTGCCGTTTTTAGCAAACACCACTAAGTTATCTTATGTCGCCCCGGAACTTTTAGAATAATATCTGTCAGCGGGATATTGCTCATCTTTAATCGTCCTTGTTTATCCTAAAAAAACAACTACTTCATTTTGGTCCACATCTACGAGACGCAAAAGATTAGCGACCTCGTACTTGACCTGGTCAAGGGTGGCATATTTAGATAAGTCGCCTTGAGGTTTACCTCGAGCAGATCTTCCGAAAATATTTACTATTGTATATTCACTAATGTATGTTTAAAATGTTAGCAACGTGGTATACTCGTGCACGACTTTATGAGGCAGTGTCGTTGATGATGATACAGCGTCGAGTACAGCAATTACTTCACGTCCACATATCGGTGGATCGGTTATTGTCTGCGCTGATAATGATGAATACCAGATTGGAGTTTGAAGCCCGCCGACATATTTTAAAAAATTTGTTTGGTGGCGCCAACCCATGCGAATCGAAATAATCAACTCCACGTGGATCAATCGTGTATGCAACCCAATAAGTACCTGGACCAGAACTTCCATCGAGATTAATGATACCAGTTTCAACATTGGTTGTTTTGGTAATTGATCTCACTTCAAAACACCTTTGAAATGTTTGATGTTTAATCGCTATCAGCGCCAGGTAAATCAAAATTGGACATGGAAATGATCAACGAAGTGTCCAGGGAAGTCTTAGACCTCGACCGTACTATGAATGGGGAGTTCCTGGCATTCACAGACCTTTTCCTGTTGATTGTTTTTTTGAAGTTTTAATTCCTTGTCCTGCTGCTTTCTTTAACGTCATCCCAGCAGCAGTTCCAACGGCACCAACTGCAGCTGCTTTTGCAACAGCTGGAGCTGCAGCGGCTAGCAACGCTGGTATAGCTGCAAGAAGTGGAAATATACCACCCATCTTGACTGCGTCTTTCATTGCATCCGCAAAAGATCAAGTCGTACACCTTTCTTTGATTCTTTGGCTTTATTAAGTGCCAGAGGTGACGTTCTATAAGTGATACTTTATTTGGACAACTGCGATTTATTCTTTTTTATTGATAATTTTGTTCCAGAATTCTTTTTTGATACTGTTGGTAATTTTTTAATCTGACCAGGAGTTAGAGAAATACTAACATAATGATATGACGTAATTATAATGAGTGATTTAATTACTGATCGCGGTTACATGTTTTCTACTGGGGCATAAATAACTCTCATTCGTCCACCAGCACATTCAATCATCCTCGTTTTATCTGAAAGTATAACAGCAATTACCCTATAACGACCAGGAATACCTGGTGGACCAGGTACAGCAGCAGGTACTCGTGCTATACGAGCTCGAAAGTGTATATCGACGACCAATTTTCTAAACAAATCCAAATGTCCCAGTGTAAAGTAATAGATCGGATACAGCGTTGTAAAATCCGGCTGAGATATTTGCAAACCAGAATCAACATTTTGATCACGACCCATAAATGACATCAGCCGATGATAAGCACCTGCAACATGATTACTCTCAAAACTTAGCAACACTTCTTCAGATGGTTCTTGATGTCCGTTTATTCTCAGTGAAACTTCACTAACTCCAAGCGTATCATATATCATATGATTTCGTAATTTAGAATCTATTCTTGCATTTTCTTGAAGTGTTAAAATATATGTCGCGGTGCAGAGAAACCTTGGTGTGATGCTATCTGCCACGTGAATAACCCAGCAATTTCACTTTAAATACTATCTGTGGTCATCGTCAGCCATCACAATGTTGATTTGCCACCTTGATTCATGAAAGAATAATCGTTGTTCTTCATCGATCGGTGGAGTCATTACTGGCATCCACAGCGAAAGGTTTGTTAGTTTTACTTAACCATGAAGTGCAGCGGTTGCAGCTGGATTAGCTCCTTCAGCGTGCCATATTGCATTGTTGTCGTTGTCTCTTCTTGTCAGTATAATTGTATGATTGGCTCCGAAAATAACCTTTCTAACATTTCTGCAAAATGCAAAAATATGCTAAAGTAGAATTGCACATGAAAATTCTTCACTGACGTTGAACATTGATTTACGTGGGGTTAATCCCAAGTTGAAGTTTTCATTAGGTCGAATAACAACTTGAGCCACGTCGACGTCAGCATTGTCGGCATTATTTCTTGGCCGTTTTATATTATACTGTCTGCTTTCTGGATGATCATTTGTATCTTTTGCAAACATCATTGACGGACCAGCTGATCTCGAGTAATCATCGCTGTGTCATGCAAGACCAAGTATCGTCATGGCAACGTCGACATCATTCAGGCATGATTCAATTTCCCGACTGTCGATCATGTATCTTGAACTGTTAAATAACGCCATAATACCATTGTTAACAAAACTAACTCGATCACCAATTCGGTAGGCTGTACCATCATGTCTCAAAAGTTTACCTCCGATCTCAATAAACGCCTCAGCGGGTAACAAATATCCACTTGTATCCTGAACTTGTAGCTCAATTCGCCCACGCTGATTGGGCTTTCGTGCGTCATAAGAATAATGCTGATAATCGCGCACAGATTCATCATTGAGGACTGGCACATCCATGTCAAATGCGGGATCAGATACACGTTTGAACATTATTCATATTTTTGTTATCGTCTAACACGAAGACCACTTCCTGCTATTAGACTAGCAGTTATATTGTTTTCTCTTTCATCGGCCAACTTTGCGAGTGTTTGATGTGCAGCTTCATTTATTATTTTGCTAACATTTGCGGGCATAATTTCGGTGCTAGGTAATTTTACCGGCTGTGGTTTTACTGGTGGCGGTCTACGTATTATTCGTGCTAGTCTGTCCTTGATTGCCAAGAATGCCTTGCTAGCTGCATCACCAACAGCACCAATATCTTTATCACGAACAACGTCAATAGCTTTCATTCCCAGTTGCTTTGCAATCGGTATTGCTTTTGGAGCTATCCTTCTGAATAGACCATGAACAGCATCACCGAGTCCATCCCAGTAAATCGCTTTATACGTAGGTAATCGCGAATTTATCACCCTGATCATTACAGGTCCAAGTTGAGCATTACGTATGATCATCTTATTTTCTTGTCACTGATCTAATTGCACACCCTCAATCACTGTGGTAATCATCAACGATTTCATAAATTAGGGACCGATAAACATTAATGTCCATGATACCTCCTGTAAATAATCGCTGAGAAATAGCAGCTGCTTCATCAATTATTTCTGGGCAATTATTACCGGCTCGTTTTTCGGCTATCATAATTTCTAGTCTATCAACATCAGTAAGGACGTTGCTGGGGCATGGATTAATAAGACCACTTCTCCTGGTACCTGTACCAATACCACTTCCAGTTGCACCGGGGTCAAGTGATGATTGTCTCCTTTGTCGAGATTGCTGCTTTCTTTGTGATATAACTGGCGTTCCAAGATCTTTTTTCATTTCATAAACTTTATCAACAAAATCATCATATTTTTTACTGATTTGTGGAATATTCTTGTCCTCAGGAAATATCCTAGCAACCCACTCACGTTCTGGATTGTTATGAAATTCTGGCTTTAGAGGCTGAGGCCGCAGTTGATATCCCACCACAGCAACCTTAACAGGATCAGCCATAATTTCTATATAGCCTTGCTGAGTAAAATGTCCAGTTTTTAATTCTGGTTTAGACAGATCCTCGACAATATTTTTAACATCTTGAATTCCAGCACGTATTTTATCGGCAGATTCCATAGCTTCTTTAATTTGGTCTAGTAATGCTCCGATAACCTGCTGTGATGCTGTTGTAGCCTCAGCGATCTTTTTGGTAGGCTCAACAATTGGTTTAAATAACTGTTCTGCACCTTCTGTAAATTCCACCTGAGACTCCTGTCGCTCTTGTAATTTTTGCTTGACAGAATCACGGACTGGGATACATTTATTAATTGGCTCTAATCGCTGTCGAGCTAATTTAGCGGTGTAAGATTCCATTATGGATATAATAATGATTTAATTAAACCACACCCACACAGCAACAGGAAGGGTGACGACCAAAAGTAAGTATCCAGGTAAGTACGCGAACAATCATAAACATTTGAAAACACAGACGTCAAAAATAAAATAACAAAATGAGCAAACCCAATTACAGAGACCTCGGTCGGTTAGAAGTTTCGGTTTAGCATTAATGACCTTGTGTTTTCGTTTTCGTAGGAAGCTTATTTTTCGCGAATGGACTCTACTAGAGAGTGGTCTGTTCACCCTTCCTGTTGCTAACACAGTCCTTGGCGACCGTCGACAATACACAAGTTAGGCAATTCGTTTCACTCGCACACCAGATTGAGAAAATTATATCAGAATTGTCTCATGAATACAAAACAAAAACGATTGTGAATGCGCGTGTAAGACAGTTGAGAAAGATTATGTCTGATTGTAAAAGTGAAAGTGAAAGCGGTGACAAAGTCACTAGCCATTGTGAAAGCACTGTCGCCAGTGACTGTGGTAACAGCTAAAGAAAGTGAAAGTAGTAACGGACTGTGAAAGTGAAAGTGGCTGTAACAGCTAAACAAAGTGAAAGTATGACACAAGGGGAATAATTCATTTCTGACTATAGTAAAAAAAAAAAATTTTTTTTGTTCTGAATCAGAATATTATTTTAAGCTATCAAATTTAAGGCACGAATACGCATAATTCAGAATTTGATCTCTATTACACACAATCGTGATAATATGTTCTCGCTGCAGTTCATTTAACTGTTCCTGCGTCACCAAATATTTTTCGTCGCCGTATTCATCAATAAGTATATTAATACTAAATTTTTCTATGTGATGGAGTGTCAAGATTGTTCTGATGGCATTTCGAGTACCTCTTTGTTGCATACAAAATCTCTCGCGTGTTGGTACATTATATAATGCCACATAAATAACTGTTCGTGAGTTGGTAATTCTTCGTGTTTGTAAAACGCCAAGTTCGCAGAACGTCGACTTAGAAACAGAAGAATTTTTTAAAAATTTATTTTACAAGAACCTTCTATGAGCGTACATACAGATTTATATGCAAGCATTCATGTCGTAAATCAAGCAAGTATTCGCGTTGGTCAGTAAGTTTGAAATGTATCCGTGGTAATGGCGGATTATGAGATCGCAGATAAACTGGATTAACGGGTTCTAATACAATCAAAACTCCAGTTGGTGCTTGAGGTGTAAATGTATATAAAATGTATCCCTACTGGGCCTGACTAGGTTTTTCAAGATCTACTTGATAGCTGCCATCAATTGTACCACATATAAGATTAACTGCGACCTTTGGTGATATATGACGGCTTCCACCGTATGGATCATTGTTGTATTTGAGGTTGTTTGCCGATGGGACTATTTTTCTCCATGATTCTGGTATCGCTTGAAAATATTCATCGATGATATTGACTTTGACAAGATTTCCGTAAAATCTGAATTTTAGTAAATCAGATTCAGATGCAAACTCTAGTTTGATTGAGTGTTCGATACCACCATTTGTATGTTGATTGGTAAATGCATCTGTCGAATTAATAACAGACTGTACAAGTTTACTGTTGGAAAATTTAAGATCATCTTCGATTTTATGTGTGTGTTTTATCTGTCAAATAATTTCATCACGATGTTTCTCATTGGGATACGATATTACGTACTTGGCAAATTGTTTGCGTAGCTCTTCTATGCTCGCATTATAATGGACAACAATATCATCAAGTACACTTTTAATATGTATAAACCGAAATGAATCCTCATAACCTAATGTTGTTTTAAATTCAAAGTATATATCTGTGGTCCCATCTCTATCAAATTCACCACCCGGTTTAGGAGTCAAACTCTCGCATACATACACCGACAGGTCATCATATTTTATAAAGCTTACTCCAAAATATTTTTTTCTGAAGTATAGTGACCGCGTTGCGGTTCTGGTGGTCCTTCACAAACAGGTGGAACTTCTGACCATCCTAACAGTTCGAATCGACGACTGATATACATGGACAGCATAATATAGAGAATTTATTTCTATTGCGGACAATAATGTTAGTTCATGAATAGTGATAGCTATTTTGGATTCTTTTCCTGTGATAGATTTGATTCTGCGCTGGAATTCATCGTTGGTTTGTTCGATCTGATAAC
>JAECUM010056008.1:0-11455 GCA_016617855.1 Megalonaias nervosa | reverse complement strand
GTGTATATTTAATATAAAAATAATATTTTTTTACAAAACATATATACATATATACAACTCAATATGAACTCCCAGCTTGTCATATAACATGCTGGCAAGTTCAGGAGCATTCTGAATTAATCCCCATGTGATCCCCTAAGGTGTCAAACAACATCTTAGTAGGACCAGAGGAAATTCCGAAAGACGAAACACAAACCCCATGTGATCCCCTAAGGTGTCAAACAACATCTTAGTAGGACCAGAGGTCACACATAAACTGATTGATGAGTATATATTTTTATGGTCATGTGATGTTGATTTTTGCGGACGGCACATTTTGACCTTTGTGAACCCCCCGATTGCCTTTTGACATCCGAGCAAGTTCAGAGGTCACATATAAACTTAATTAAGGACGATTTATGATAATATACAATGAAGATGATGGTTATATACAATGATGATGATGGCCTTTTCTCTATTTGTGAATATATAAACTAGCACACCCATCCCCAAATATCAAATCCGTAGGGGTGCAAAACTGACACCTACTACGTGTTGACACGTGGGTAGGTATACTAATTTCTATTCACAAATAGACTGGGGCTGGCCAAGGCCCCCAATAGATTACAAATCTTGGCATAATATCGCCTTCGCAGACAATTTGTCTTCCACGAGTTTCGAACCACCGATCCCAGGATGAGAGTTTCAACGCGCTAGCAATGAGCTATCGGACCTTGTTATAAATATATACTGAAAAAGTTAATATGTGTTTACCAAAAGCACAATGCCTATTTCCTAAAAACTACAGTGTTCTTAACAAAAACCACAGTTTTCTGTGTAAAATGGGATTTTATTATTCCAGTTTCCAAAAAATATATATAATTCTGCATTAACACTGAGTCTATGCGTAAGCCGTTACCAAGGAGATTGATTCAGTCATAGCGTATTCTTAAAATAACTTTACGCAGTAATCGGCCACACAGATACAGGCAATATTGTGCACAAATTCTTCTATGGCGCACTATTTATTATAATAAAATCGCACTTACACACGCATTACGTGTATTTTATTATATATCCGATTTTCTTAACAGAGACCAGCTTCTGTGTAAAATGCAACAGAATTCTCTCTGTTAGCACTAAGATACAGCCGTTATAGAATAATCAATAACAGAGCTAATTATGCAGCCACAGCCTTCTAGACAATAGATTTCGATTGCCTGTGTGCACTATGAGAAATCTTGTGCGGGGATTTTATGTAAACAAAAAATACAGTATTATTATTTTGTCAGTTACTGGTTGCCACATAGGGAAAGTTGCCGATTAGCATTGAATGAGACCGCCGGCAAGGTTATATATATTTGCAAGTATATGCTATGCTGTATTGTAGACCAACCATTATGTATCAGGTATCATAGACAAGCACCATGCATCCGGATATTTTTTTTTTTTGTTATGATAACGCTCTATGAGCGTACATACAGATTTATATTTAATTCTTCATTTCTTGTGTCCAAGATGCGATTGCTCTGGTCTGTAAGTTTGAAGTGTATTCTTGATAATAACGGATTATGTACACGTAGATATACGGGATTTATTGGCTCTGATACAATCAGCCACCCGGGAGAGTCTCGTGGTGTGAATGAGAATAAAATGTAACCTTGCTGAGCCTGGTTAGACTTAGAAAGATCTACCTGATAGCTACCTTCAATAATATCGCATACCAGATTTACGGCAATAACCGAAGTAATATTTACAATGCCCGGCGATATGTGTCGGCCGGCACTAAAAGGGTCGTTATTGTGCTTTAGTATAACCGGTGGTGGGGCTATTTTTTTCCATGATTCAATTACTCCCGGATAATATTCTTCAATAAGATCAGTTAATGATTTCTTCATTTCAGCGTTATTTAAATCTGGTATAATAAATGTTTGTAAATCTTTTTCTGTTATTTTGTAATGATCAAGAAATAATTGCTTAGATTTTAGACTTGTGAAATGACTACCGAGTATTGTCGCAACGCCTATGATACTTCGATTGGCGATTTGTAAATCAAATAAGATCCCATTTAAATGTTTTATTGTTTCGATTACTTGATTGTTTACACCATCGTCATAATGTTGAGATAATGAAATAAGTAAACTTCTTAAATCATTAAACGTTTTATCGTATTCAGGTTTAAGAGTATCTAAAAACCGTTTAATAAGTTCTTCATTAACAATATCTCTATCACGCACCCCTGGCGTCTCGATAACATCAAATACTGATCTATTCATCTTGGGGATCCTTTTACCGTCAAAATCGGTAAAGTAATATCTATTGTCGTTTGGATCACGTTTAAATCCTATATAACGCCAATGATCTTTATTTCGATATTCTGGATCTTTAATGAATCTTTTTTCGTTTGTTTTAAATTCATTTTTAGTTGGTTCTGAAACTCCATTATAAACCGGTGCAACTTCAGGCCATCCTAACACGGATCTAATCGAACTTTGATAAATGTCTACGATGTAATCAGGAGAATTTATTTCAATCACCGCTGATAGTGTTGGTTCATAAACAGTGATCGCTATTTTAGATTCTTTCGATGTGATAGATTTAATTCTGCGTTGGAACTCATCATTAATCTGTTCTATTTGATAACTGCCCGTTGAAATTCCAACAACTTGCCAATCAGGTGTTCCATCCGGTTTATTCTTATTCGCAAATACCAGTGAATTATTTGCTGGTGATCCACCGAATGGTTTCGACCTGATATTTGGCCAGCTATTATAAACGCGCAGTTGCGCTAATCCTATCTCGCTTGCTGGAATTGCAGTCGGAAAGTTAACGCTAAATTCAGGATTGGTTGAACTTAATGATATCATAGTAGTTTTTGACGGCGTTGTATTAGCTACGATCTGCTGTAATAATTCTAACAATGACATTATTTAAAATACCCTCCACTTTATCATTAGAATCCACTTTGAATGCTTCATGATAAGTTTCCATTATCGTTGCGAATTCCTCATCGGATATTTTACCATCGCTGAGGTACACCGAAAGATACGATGATAGTTTAGAATAAGATGATGTTGCTGTGTGCAATTTCATTATGTACTCGTTTAGTTTATCATTTGTACACGTATATATTTTCTTAGCGATAATACTGAAAATACCTGCGCATGTTGTTGCCGTGGAAACTATAATTGTTACAACTGCAGGCGCTGTCATCGTTATTGTTGATAGTAATAATCCAGTTCCAGCAATAACAGCAGAAACCGAGTATACCATCATATCAATAACAACCATACGTCGCCGGTATTTTTTTAACCTTTATTGTATAATCGTCGATGATACTTTTTAGTTTGGTTTGACACTCACATACTTGAGCGTATATGTGACGTTGAACGTCGATAAATGACTCTTGATTCATTATACTTATCTAGATAATTAATTGAGGAGTTTCACATACAAATTCCAAACACCACCAGTATAATGCTCTGGTTAATTTTTTATCAGATGCCTCCAGCAGAAATGTTTCTTCCGCATCTTTATTTATTATGACGGATACAACTCCAGAAAAAGTATCGATTGAATGACGCCATGGAAATGTAGTAAATATACTGAATTTTGCTATGCTAAATATAGACAGCCTGTATACGCCAGTAATTTCTGCGGTGTGTTTGAGATTATTATCTTGCAGTGTCCATACTCCTAATCCTGATGCTACTGTGTATACTACGTTGGAGATCTGCTTGTGAGGCATTCCAGCAAGTAACTTTGTTACTAAATTAGTTTTTTCAACGATATTAGGAATTCCACTAACAATATCGTTGATTTTCGTGTTAATGTCGGTAAGTTTTATGTCAACGACTGGTGGACTTCCAAAAAAATCATTAATAGATCTGTTTATATTTCTACGGAAATTCAGAAACGTTTGTAAGTGATTGGTAAAATCAGTTCTAACAGCGGTAATTTCATCACTGACTGTCATTAATGATTTATTGCTATCATCGACGTATTGCTTCGTTGCAGCGTCAAAATCTGTTTCTGGTGTTCTGAGATTATTAATACCATTACTATTCATGTCGAGAAATGCACGCATTATACCACCGCGCACTGACACGTACTTGGATTCTTGATCATCGACGTATTTTTTCGTTGCTGCATCTGTATCCGAGGTTGGGTTCATAAGATATGTAATTTTTCTTCCTGACATAATAATGTCACCGGTAAATACATCACCAGTTTTCTTAACATAATCGTTAGCTGATTTACCGGAATCCTGTATTTTACCTTGATCAGTGAAAGTAACGATATTATTAACAACCGCGGTGGGTACTCGTACAGGTACATCTGGTAGTTGTATGTTACTCGTTTTTAATCGTCCTTGTTTATCCTGAAAAACAACGACTTCATTTTGATCCACACTCGTGATATTTAATAAATCATCGAGTTCATTTCTAAGTTGATCAAGAGTTGCGTATTTAGATAAATCGACCTTCTGAGCTCTACCTGAGGATCTTCCATAAATATCTAACATTATATTTACTGATATCTGTTTAAGTGTGATGACGTGGTATACCGTTCAGTAGTGAACGCGTGCACGACTTTATGAGATGGCGCTGTTGATTTTGATACAGCATCAAGCACGGCCAGGGTTTCACGACCGCATATTGGCGGATCAGTTAATTTTTGTGTTGGTAGCGTTGAATACCAGATTGGAATACTTTTATCGCCGGTAACGTACTCTAAAAATTCTTTTGGTGGTGCTAATCCATACGAATCGAAATAAATAATTCCACGTGGATCAATTGCATATTCGACCCAGTGCGTGCCTGGGCCAGAGTTTTTATCGAGATTAATGATACCGGTTTCATGTTGCATTGCAACGGTAGGTAATTGATCGCGTATAAAAACACCTCTGAAGTTTTTTATTTTTAATTTTTTAGCAGCATTAAGTAAATCAAAATTGGACATGGGTGATATTAGTAAACTGTCCCTGGAAATCTTAGACCCTTTCCGTACCACGAATGCGGGGTTCCTGGTAGTCTTAGACCCTTTCCGTACCACGAATGCGGGGTTCCTGGTAGTCTTAGACCTTTTCCCTTTTTTTTGGAGGTTTTTATTCCTTGTCCGGTTGCTTTCTTTAATGCCATTCCAGCAGCGGTTCCAACAGCACCTAATGCAGCTGCTTTTGCAACAGCTGGGGCTGCAGCGGCTATTAATGCTGGTATTGCTGCAAGAAGTGGAAATATGCCACCCGTTTTAGCAACGTTGCTGATAGCACTTGCAGAAAGATTGAATTTGACGCCTTTATTTGATTTTTTAGCGTCATTGAAGTTTTTGAACTGACGCTCGGTCAACGATAGTTTATTTGAACCACTCATCTGTTCTCGCTTTAGCGATATTTTTAACGCACAATTTTTTGTTGATGCTGATTGCAGCTTTTTGATCTGATCAGGAGTCAGACTCACACTAACGTGATGATATGACATTTATAATATTATGAACGATCTAATTACATGTTTATTTACATATTTTCTACTGGGGCATCAATAACTCTCATTCGTCCACCAACACCTTCGAGTAACATTGATTTATCGCTGAGTATAACAGCAATTGCTCTATAATTAGGAATAGCTCCAACATTTCTATTAACACGAGCTCGAAAATGTATATCTACAACAGATTGTCTGGTTAAATCTAAATGTTCTAGTGAAAAGTAATAAATCGGATACAGCGTTGTAAAATCTAGCTGCGATATTTGTAAACCAGTATCAATGTTTTGATCACGGCCCATGAATGTCATTAATCGATGATAGACACGTGCTACATGATTTTGATCGAAATTCAACAAAATATCCTCGGATGGTTCTTGGTGTCCATTTATTCTTAATGAAACCTCAGAAACACCAAGATCATCAAATACCATAATACTATGTATTTGCGAGTTTACTCGTGCAGCATTTTGTAATGCAATAAATATATGTCTTGGTGCAGAAACACCTTGCTGAGAAGCTATTTGCCACGTAAATAAACCATTAACAGCGTTCTCTACAACATCTGTGGTCATAGACAACCATGACAACATTGATTTACCACCTTGACTCATAAAAGATAACAACCGGACTTCTTCAGATATTGAGGGAGTCATCACCGGCATCCACAGGGAAAGTTTTGTAAGAATTACTATACCAGCATCACCAGCGGGTCGCCATATTGCATCATCGTCTGTGCTTTTTCATACTAGTACAACTGTGTGTTTGGCTCCGAAAATGACTTTTCTAACATTTCTACAAAATCCAAAGATATGTGACAGTGGAATTGCACATGAAAATACTCTTCTATTACCCTTTAACATCGCTCGACGTGATCTAAATCCTAAGTCGAAATCTGCATCTACATTAATAATCATTCTCTCTACGTCTGCTGCGGCGTTTCTGGCATGATTCTGTGGTCGTCTTATTTCATACTGTTGGTACTCTGGAGAATTAGAAGTATCCTTCACAAACATCATTGATGGACCAGCTGATCTTGAGTAATCGTCGCTGTATCTTGCAAGGCCTAGTATTGTCGTGGCAACGTCGACGTCTTTCTGAATTGATTCAATATTTTTTCCGTCAATCATGTATGTAGCGCTATCAAACAACGCCATAATACCATTATTAACAAAACCAACACTAACATCAGCAGCGTATTCGGTATTATCTGTTTTTAAAATTTCACCCTCAACTTCAATAAATGCTTCAGCGGGTAAGAAATATCTACTTGTATCTTGAACCTGTAGTTCAATTCGTCCACGCTGATCTGGTATTCGTGCGTCATAAGAATAATACTGATAATCGCGCACAGACTCATCTTTGAGAACTGGTGCATCCATGTCAAACGCGGGGTCAGATATGCGTTTAAACATCTTTATTATTATCGTCTTCGTCTAACACGAAGACCACTCCTCGAAGAGAGACCACTTCCTGCTATCAGACTAGCGGTTATATTTTTTTTTCCTTTTCCGACATTGGTACATCAGCCAACTCCGCTAGTTTTTGATTAGCGGCTTGATTTATTATTTTACTGACATTTGCTGGCATCACTTCAGTGCTGGCTAATTTCACAGGTTGAGGTCGGACGGGTTGCGGTCTGCGTATTAATCTTGTTAGTCTATCTTTGATCGCTGAGAATGCTTTGCTAGCAATATTACCAACAGCGCCTATACCTTTTTCACGAACAACATCAATAGCTTTCATGCCCAGTTGCTTTGCAATCGGTATTGCTTTTGGGGCTATTCTTCTAAACAGACCCTGAACAACATCACCTAGTCCATCTCCGTAGGTCGCTTTGTATACTGGTAATCGAGCGTTTATTGCCCTAACCATGGTAGGTCCACGAGTATTGTTTATGATCATCTTATTATTAAGTGACTTTATCACTAATTGTATCTAATCACTATGATAATCATCGGCGATTTCATTAATAAGAGACCGATACGCATTAATATCCATAATTCTGCCTGTAAATAATCGTTTACAAATATCAGCTGCTTCATTAATTATTTCTGGGGAATTATTACCAGCTCGTTTTCCTCCAATGAGGATTTCTAGTCGATCAACATCAGCAAGAACGTTTTTGGGACAAGTAATAAGACCACTCCCTAAACCACTTCCAGTTGCACCAGGAGTATCATAAAATTCTTTTTCTTCTTCTTCCTTACCTGTTGTTTGGACTGGTTGTAGTTGTTGTGATCGTGGTAATTTAATTTGTGGTGATTGTGGTAATGTTGCAAATTCTTCTTTTGGTTGTTTTTTTTTGTTGTTTTTTTCTTGTTGTTGTAGCTTTTGTTGTAGTTGTAGCTCTTGTTGCTGTAGTAGTGGTTGTAGTCGTTGTAGCTCTTGTTGCTGTAGTAGTGATTGTAGTCGTGGTAGTGGTTGTTGTGATGATGGTAATTTAAGCTGTGGTGATGATGGTGGTGATAGTTCAAATTGTGGTGATAGTAATAATCGTTTACTTTGTTCAGTCTCTTTTATATATCTATGTACAGTATTATCAAATTCATTAAAACTTTCAATATCTTCATTAGATCTGATTTCCGGAATACCAGTAGCAACGCGATATACATCCTTGATCCAATTGGCAGAGCTTAATGATTTAACATGTTCTGGTTTTACATATTTTTGTCTTTCATAATATCCAAACGCGGCAATATCAAATAATTGGGTTGGGTTTCTGGTAGCAGCAATACCTTCAGGCGTAAATTTATCAATTATCTTAGTTCTGGTTCTTGGTGGTTGTGGTTGTGGTGGTGGTTGTGGTGGTGGTTGTGGTGGTTGAGCAGCTTGAATACGACCAGCAATATCAGCAGGCAATGTTGCAAGATGTTGTGTTGCTTCGGTTGCTGTAACAATTTTCTTCGATTGTTCGACAATCGGTTTAAATAATTGTTTTGTATCTTCTTCAAATTCGACTTGAGATTCCTGACGTGATTGTAATTGTTGCTTGACAACATCACGAACAGGTAAATATTTTTTAATTGCCTCTAGTCGCTCTCGAGCTAATTTAGCTGAGTGTGGTTCTCCAATGCTCATTATTAACATAACAATGATGATTTAATTACAGCAGCAGGAAGGGTGAACGACAAAAATTGAGTGACCCGCGAGTAAACGAATCGCATAAAAATCTGAAACAAAATACGTCAACAAAAAGTAACGGAAATGAGCTAACCTAAACTGTATGGAAATAATAAAAGTTATAGGCTTCGGTTTATGTTATTGACCTTTTTTTTCAGCCCCTGTAGGAACCTTTATTTTTTATAAATAAAGTCTCTGCAAAGTTGTATGGTTCACCCTTTCTGCTGCTTGGGAAATCGATGCCATGATACACCAGAGCTTCGCAAAGTTCTTGGGGGTATACTTTTAACATTTAGGGTGAAGCCAGGACGTCTTCAGGTTTTTTTAGTTGCAGGAAAGCCACATGCGGTCTCTTTCAAGATGCCTTCGGCGGCAAGAATTCCGCTTCTTTTCGTTGTTTGGGTTTGTCAGATTGTTAAAATGCTCTGCCATGCCGGTTTCCATTCTGCAGTTTCGTGTTTGTCAATATACATTTTGACATACGACGATGGCACAGAAAAAATACATTTAGTCCTGTAAGTTGTTAATTTTGACGATTCTACGTTTGGAACTGCGAATCGTGTCCACCGATAACACTTTTTCAGTATCCATTTCCTGTAGGAAGTTAAACGGGGGTTGTGTTAAGTGTGTCTTTTCTGTCGGCCATGTTAAATTTGTCATTGGTTTGCTGGACGTATTGAATTTAATGGTATTTTGTGTTCCCGTGTGCTAAATTTGACCTAAACGTGGGACTTCAAACTGTCGTGATGAATGGAAAGTCCCAAACAATCGTCTTATTGTGCATGTCATAGCTGATTCAGTGTCTCTAACAAGGACGTGCATGGAGTTGATTCAGGCTCGCTCATCTAGCCTTCAACAGCTCTCGCATAAAACTGAGCCAATACCTCTTCTTGTGTGTGCGTCTGAACGTCGAATTGTGCAATCGTTTAATCTTGACTGCAAAATTTCATTTGGCTAAATTACACACAGTCTTGCCTCTTTGTATGTCTTACACTAAAAGAGGATTCATTCAACTATTAAGCGGCGGAAATAGAAGGGTCCAATCTTGTGACCTTGTAGTCAGAAATTGCAGTCATACGAAACTATACTTCAATTAAAACGATGGACAACTTCTCATCACGAGATAAATGTCTAGCGACTTGTTATATCAAAAGAAAGTATATCTGGCCAGCCAACAACGTCAAAGGATATTGGTCTTCAGAGCGTCCTAGGAAGAAAGAGAACAAACAAGAAAAGAAGAAGAAACAGAAAGACGAGATATCCTCAAATATAGAATGTGATGAAATCTGTGCCGTCCAGACATGCAAGAAATATAGACCAACCGAATATACATAAAATGAGGAAGGACCCATGCCAATGAAGATAGTTAAAAAGAGAGACAGACAATGAACAAAGAAGAAAATTAACTTTTGTGATGTCTTGTGAATTTTGTTATTATGTTTCACAAAAATAATATAAGAAAGAAAACGAACGTTTTCTTTGTCTAGATTGTTTATACTAGGGCAGAAACAATGCATTCGCACACACACACACACACACACATCTTTTTCAATCATTATGTGGAAAATGGATTTTGCGTTGTCTGTTTATGATATTGGATAGTGTAGGTGGTGTGTGAGAGTATGTATGTGCTATTTCACCTCGTTCATTTACACCATAACCCTTTCTTCTGATATTAAGTGTGGCGACACTACACCAGGCATTTTGGATAATGTGTATGGGGTGTTTGATAGTATTATTGGTGTGACAGGTTTAATATTTGTACGGTTTCATCTTCTTTATTTACAAACACATTTGGATTTGGATGGTGTACTTGGAGTGTTGGATGGTAGAAGTGATGTGATGGGTAGTATGTTTTTTTTTGTTGTTTAATTTCCATATTGTATACCATACCCCTTTCTTCTGCTAGTTCGTTTGGGAACATTAAGCGAAACATTTTAGATTTTGTGTATGGGGTGTTGGATGGCAGATAGATATTCCCAGGTTAAATTCCTGTAGACCTTTATATATTTGGTATAGGCATCAAAGCGTGAGTAATGGATTGTTTATGTGTGCCTGGAGAGTCATCAAAAAGTGGGTATTGGGCTAACTGGTGTTCTTGGATATGAATCAAAATGTAGGCGGCCAATAATAATCAATAATGGGTGTGTGTTTGATAACATATAAACATTTTAATTTTAATATTTAAGCACGTTCCCATAAAGCATACTATTATATTTTCCCTCGTCCTTATCAATACTTTCCCCAAATTAACACTTTAACGCTATAATCACCTAGACCTTATAAAAACTTTGCACCATATAAACAATTTTGACCCTATAAGCACATTCCCATGCTGAACATATGGACAAAGTCAACATAGGGTTTCCAATACATACATAAATATGGCACATATTGAGGTCAACTCAAACAATTGTACTACGTCTCCCATTTGAAGTCAGCCACATTTAACACTGTTACCGCTTGACCCTATCAACACATTTCACCTTGTAAACCCATTCCAGTGGCAAAACGATGGACCTAACTAAGATGAAATTTTCCGTATGACCCGAAAAGGCCTACACAAGTTAACAAAAGGACTAATGATAGACTCTGTATGACCCACAAGTGGCATATACAACTACTGTTATTTTCCCCTACTTACTTATTATTACTGATTATGAAAGAGCAAACATCTTGTAAATTGTTATATCTTCATAATATTGGAGCATACACTTTTCGAAAGCAGTGGCATGGGTGACTTAGATGGTAGCTCACCAGCCTAGAGTTAAGGATATCACTGATCCAAGCTTCGGACCATTCGTGAAGCTTCCTCAATCATTTTCTTCTCATGTTGCCGCACATTTTAACAGGAGTTCCCATACTTTGCA
>JAECUM010056007.1:0-32527 GCA_016617855.1 Megalonaias nervosa | reverse complement strand
AATAAATACACTATCTACGCATGCGTTTCATATACTGCTCATTGCTAAGGATATGGTGAAAGAGAGACACAGAAGCTAATATCATCAGCACCGATGGGTATATCTTGTTCTTCCGTGAATGCGCACGGTCAAAACAAAGCTATAATATTGATGTCTTATGTAAAATTTACATTTAATAAAATATCTTAAATCTTTGCAACCATGGACATGGTTATCATGTACCCCTGCATAACAAAATTTCACTTTCTTTAAATGTTGATGCCTTTCTAAACTGAAGCCTAAGATTAACTTGTTAATAACATGAAATATGGATTCGGCTTTAGGTTGGTCAGACAAGTTTGAGATGAGAGTATTAATCTCATCCTGATTGTACCAAGCGACCGTTTCACACAAATTGTGATGGGAAATCAATACAGATAATGATAGCTTGCAAGAAAATGACGACAAATACTTATCTAGGATCCCGATAAACACGGGAATTCAAAACTACGGTACACATTCGACTCACTTATGTTCCAGTAGGCTCATGTTGTCAGTGCATGGATTTGATGAGATCAATATTTATGGATGTGGATGAAATCTAATTACAAACTAATCATTAAGGGAAGTAACGGCATTGTTTTGGAAGAAATGAATATCATTAAGGTCGGAGCTGGAAAAATGCTTCCTTAGTGACTAGTGATATACTCCTCCGTACTGTCCAGTGTAAAAATATTCCTTAGTGTCGGGATAAAATCTTCCTTAATGTCCAGAAATAAACTCTACCTTAGAGTCTATGGATAAGATTTTAATTAGTGCCTAGGGAACAAATCTTGCAGCGCAAAAAGCTTCCTTTGTGTGTAGGGATAAATTCTTCCAATGTATCAAAGTAAATGTTCCTCCTTTTTGCGTAGGGATAAAATTTCGGGATGAAATATTCCAATGTATCTAGAGATAAATCTTCCTTCGTGTCTATGGAAAAAGTCTTCCTTCGTGTCTAGGGACAAAATCTTCCTTAGTGTGTATGAATAAGATCTTACTTAGTGTCCAGGGAAAGACGTTCTTAAGTGTCTGGGATAAAATCTTCGCTAATGTCTGAGGGGAAAATCTCCTTAGTGTAGTGATACAATTTTGCTTAGTGTGTTTATATTAAAACTTCCTTAATATCTAGAGATAAAGTTTTCCTTAGTGTCTAGGGATACAGTGTTCCTTATTGTGTAGGGATAAAATCTTCCTTAGTGTGTAGTGTTATGCATCTATGGTCTTGAACTAAGCAACAAAAGAGGGCGAAACTAAACAAGTTTTTTAAAATTCAAGACAATTTATTTCGCTGTAATAAATTATGAAAATTTAAAATAAACATCCAGCATTGTAAATTAAATCCCAATTGTGGTCTATCGCAAATCCAAAAGTATAGAGTATATTCCGAATCAGTTACAGTGTTGTTCGGAACGAACTGCACTATTTTAAATGTGCTGATATGCCGGTCGTCTTGAATGTGCTAACATGCCAACATTCTTGATGTATCACAATGATATAATCCAAATTGTCCTTGAATGAACTAACAATAATCACTTAACACTGAATTAGTCCGAGAAGTCAAGAAGCACTTTGGAATTCCAATGAATAATTTTAATAAATAACTTATCAGATATTAACTAAAACACAACTAAAATTGAATAGCTGATGTTAAGATATGAATGAATAATTCTGGGATAATAATTCAGTGCATATTAAAAACTTCACAAATTACAGTCACCATAAAGTCATCATTAAAACTATTTACTATCACATGCACCTATCAATGTCAGAAGAATTTTTCACTATAGTCCAGGCCATATTTCTGAAGATGGCTCAAACAACTCTTCGGCAAACAATCAAGAGTCAGTATGTTATCCTTTAGATCAGGGGTGAGCAAAATACATATTGATGGATTGGAACCAGTCCGTGTCTTTGTTTTATCCATTCATTTACCACATAGAATGTACCTTCAAAATTATTAGCTTCGCAACCTGTTGTTTACGAAATAGATGCGATTAGTCACGTAGGCCTCTGCCCTCAATTACTGACCGAGGTCAGCTACACAACACGAATTACATATACAACACAGTAGATATAAAATTTTCCTTTGTGCATGGGGATAATATCCTACTTACAGTGTCAAGAAATACAATCTTCCTCATTAGAGCCGGGTACCACGAAAACTTTTGTACCTCGGTATACCGCGGTATTTATGAACATACAGCGATACATACCAAGGTATACAGCAATAAAATTAAGGACCAGTAAATTCAATTTCTGGGGAATGGGCGTGACAAATTTTTGTTTAATTTCCGCCTGTCAATAGCTGGAAAAATAATTTGATCTGATCTAAATCAAAATAGCACAGTATTATATCCATGATATTATTTGAAAAAAAAATATGAATTATTTTGAGATAAAAGAAGGGAAAATATTTCGGCTCAAATAAAAATCATAGTCCCCTACCGAAATTTAAATGGCCAGTGGAATCATTAAGCTTCCTTTCAGATGATACTGGGAATAATATCATGCTGCTATTAGACAGCCTATTAATAGAAAGATGAATTGTTGATACTGAATACAACACTTTTCTAGCTACACTATTCATATAATAGGCAATGGAACATTTAGTGGGATGCCAACACTCGGGCAAGGTATTCCTTAGAGTGCGCCATGAAACGTAAAACACGTAAAAAAAACCCACTTACTCAACAAACCATAAAAGAGTTAGGGACTTGACAAATTATGCTAGGTTCAGACAGAAAACAAGTGGGCTCCTGACATGTTTTTGTTTGGGTGTTTTTTGCCTTGTTTATTTTAATCCCCAGTTGGATATGGCCCGAATATATTTCACAACATTCCATATGGCCTGTTTGATGGGATACCTGACACGTGTCAAACATGTGATCAAAACTATTATAACTATAATTATTTTTGTAATATTTACCATTAATTTGTGACAAATATAACCGGTTTTTTAATAAAAGATAGATAATATTTTGAACTATTTTGTCATGAATCATGAAAACTCGATGTTAGTATCATTAAAGTCGTAACAAGAGTCCTCTGGAATTTCCGTATATTCCTTAATGACGGAAACTACAGAAGTACTGGTGCAATGAAGAAAATACCATGGAAGAAAATACCGTGGTAAATCGGTATGCCGGTATTACCGCACCCCTCTATTCCTCACCGTCAAGTGATAAAATATTCCTTAGTGTGCAGGATTAAAATCTTCCCTATTGTGTAAAGCTAAAATTGTTCTTGGTCTGCAGGGATAAAATCGTCAATCTTCCGTAGTGTTTATGGTTAAATAAATCTTCCTTAGTGAGTAAGGATAAAATCTTCCTTTGGGTTTTAGGGATAAAATATTCCTTAGTGTTTAGGGATAAAATCATCCTTGGGTTTTACGGATAAAATATTCCTTAGTGTTTAGGGATAAAATCATCCTTGAGTTTTAGGGGTAAAATTTTCTTCAGTATTTAGAGATAAAATCTTCCTTAGTGTAGATCGATACAATCTTCTCTAGTGTCTAGGCCAAACTCTTCATTAATTTATGGAGATATAATCCTCCTTGTAGGGATACAATCCTTTATATTATCTGGGGATAAAATCTAATTTGTGCATAGGGATACAGTCTTTCTTAAAGTTTAGAAACAACACTTTCATTGGTGCGTAGGTCTAAATTCTTCCTTAGTGTCTGTGGATAAAATCTTCCTTATTGTCTATTGATTATAAATGTTCTATAATTTATGTGTAAGGTGTTCCTTATAGAATATGGGGATTCCATTTTCCTTAGTGTGTGGAGAAGAAATCGCCCTTATTGTCGAAAGCCATACTCCTCCTTAGTGTCTGAAATCATTCTTCTCAGTATGTAAGGATAAAGGATTCCTAAGTGTCCAAATATAGGATATTTCTTATAATGTCTAGGGATAAACTCGTCCTAAATGTGTTGGAATAAAATCTTCATTAGTGTCTAGGATATTATCGTCCGTGTTGTATGAGGATGAAATCTTCCTTATTGTTTATTGTTAGTATCTTCCTTAGTGCGTACGGAAAAATTCTTCCTTAGCTTCGAGAGATACAATCTTCCATAGTATATAGGGATAAACATCTTCCTCCATGTCTCTGGAAAAATCAACATTATTGGCTAGGGTTACATTTTTATTTAGTGTCTAGAGATAGAATCTTCCCCAGTGCCTATGGATAGAATCACCTTTAAAGTCTAGGGATAAAATCTTAAAGACTTAATGAGAATATTGGGATAAAATCCACCTTAGTGTCTAGGCAAAAATCTCCCTTGGTGTCTGGAGATAATGTTTTCCTTAGTGTATAAGGATAAGACCTTCCTTGGTGTTTATGAATAAAATAGTATGTGTTGTATAGCTACAAAATCATCCTTAATGTGTCGTGATACAATTTTCCTTAGTATCTGTGGATAAAATCTTCCTTAGTGTGTAGGGATAAAATCTTCCTTAGTGTGAGCGATAAAGTCTTCCTTAGTGTGCTGAGGTAAAATGTTCCTTGACGTCTAAGGACAAAACATTCCTTGGTGTCTAAGGATAAAATCTTCCTTAATGCATTGGGATAAGATATTCCTTATTGTGTGTATGGATAAAATGTTCCTTAATGTGTAGGGATAAAATGTTCCTTAGTGTGTAGGGATAAAATCTTCCTTAGTGTGTAGGGATAAAATCTTCCTTAGTGTGTAGGGATAAAATGTTCCTTAGTGTGTAGGGATAAAATCTTCCTTAGTGTGTAGGGATAAAATGTTCCTTAGTGTGTAGGGATAAAATCTTCTTTAGTGTGTAAGGATAAAATCTTCCTTAGTGTGTAGGGATAAAATGTTCCTTAGTGTGAAGGGATAAAATCTTTGTTAGTCTGTAACGTTGTCTCCTATGGAATTATTGCTAATCTCGTGAGAGGACGTACAATTTAAAATTTTTAAATAGATGGATATATAGCTCCAAGCCCTCAGTCAGCAAGGCAGACGGTCCAGGTGGATAATGTACAAAAAATAAAATGTGAGGAACAACAATTTAATAACAGATCTAGGTATTTAAACAACACAAGTAAAGTAAATTTCCGTACTTTCTCCACTCAGTCGACCAATTTAATCTGCCAATTTCATCATCTGATGTGCAATGTGAGAGTGTTTCCACCTGTCCCAGCTACTTTACTCATCTGTATTATTTCCTTTTCCTTGACTGGTACTCCAGTATCCCTTCCGTCCTTCGACTACGTCCTTCACCCTTCCACTTCCTCCACTTCCATTCTCCGGTCTGCCTTCAAACTTCTGCCTCCGTTATTCTCTCTGGTCCCGTGACCTCTTTAACAACTTCTCCCTACTTCGTCACCTTTGGGAGGCACTCGGTCCAACCCGAACAACTCCAAAACAGCACCGAAAGCTTCTCTATAAAAAATAAGGGACGTATAGTCTAGTCTCCCTTTCGACCTAGACAGTCTCACGCCCTCACACAACCTTTCATCAGCATAATGGCGATTAAAATCATTAGGTCACCCATATACTCACATCGAAATATTCCATACACGTTTGTACGATAAAATAAGGGTAACAATACAACAACGGTATTAACGACTCCTGATAAATACATCGACAACTTCCGTGACATGAGTACACATTTTTAATTCTCAATATAGTAACTACCAACATCACTCAATCAGACGCATTCCTTACCTTACAAATCATATGAGGTACACACAATGTTCAAATACAAATATGCAGATACTTCACGATATGTTCACAAGGCCAACATGCCTAACTCTGTATAGTTCACAATTATGTATTCAAATTCAAAATTAAAACAAGTAAAACTTCTAACATAATTCATGAAAAAATGCAATAATTTAATACGATGTACACAGCAGCAAATTACACAATTAATTCCGATCACAGACTAACAATCAACGTAATTTAATCTTGTATACTACTAATTTCTCTACAGAACGTTACGATAGGTAAATCACTCAAATATGTAAATGAGATTAACTCTTATAAATGTAACTTCTACATACCAACATAATTCTACAAATCAATTTCTACATACTACATATAAACTTACAACTCTAAATTAGTAATGTTCGACAAATTCGGGCGAAGAATTCTTACCTTTAAAAAGCTTTTCAAGACTGAATTCCCGCTCTCCCTTTTACGAATGCCGTGCATTCGGAGTACGCCTATTAGAATTCACTCCCTAACTTACTAGACTTCTGCGTTGGTCAAAATTATGGCCAGTACTGAAGTGATCGTAAAATGACCTGTAGAATAAGGGTCTGCCTCGGACAGGTGCCCGCCCATATTTCCCAAACTCAGCCCTGATTTGATACTGTTTTCTCTTTGCACTGCCTAGTTTCTCACGCGCATGTGAAATTTCTTTCTCCCGCAGCTAGGCCGTGGCAAGGGTGTGAATAAACAACCTCTTCCGGTTTTACCAATTACTTCATCCCTTTGAAGATAGTCGTCCCTTTGTTCCCTCCAGTGTCGATTCAAGCCGCAATCATGCGCAACAAAGGTCAGTCGCCAATTTCGTGGTGACATTTTCAACCCGAGGTAAGTTGTGTACATGAGGGCTGTCTTCACAACGTGACATAGTCTTTAGGGATAAAATCTTCCTTAGTTTGTAGGGATACAATCTTCCTTAGTGTCTGTCGATTTAATCTTCCTTGATGCATAGTTATAAAATTGTCCTTTTTGTCTGGGGATCAAAATTTCATTATTGTTGTAGAATACAATCTTTCTTATTGTCTGCCTACACAATTTTCCTTAACATCCAAAGGTAAAAAATTCCTTAATGTGTAGCGATCAAATCTTCTTTAGTGTTTAGGGATAATGTCCTCCTTACTGACTAGGGATAAAATTTTCCTTGCTGTCTATGGGTAAAATCTTTTCTTAGTCTGTAAGGATACGATCTTCCTTACTGTCTAAGCATAAAATCTTACTTAGTCTGTAGGGATAACATCTTCATTAGTTTCTAGCTATACATTCTTCCTTGGTGCGTAAGGATAAAAGCTTCCTTAGTTTCCTGGGATAATATCTTCCGTAGCCTAGTGGTTGAAGAAGGGACAGATATTGCTCGCATGGAAAATTGAGCATTACCTAATTCATTTAAATATGCGAGTGTTAAACCAATATATCATATTAAGCCGATAGATGTGATATGCGAGAAGGAATCATAAATCCACACTGTCTTTATCCATTTAATTGATATAACATAAAAAGACTATAAAATATAACTACATTTGTTCATAAGTGCTCTATGTTTGTACATAAGTAAAACTTTTGACTATGACACCAAGCGCATCTGGAAAATATATCATTTTACGGACTAAAAACAGCTAGAAAATTATTAGTACCGATATTATCGGACAATGATTAGTACCGATATTATCGGATAATCCTTTCAGCCTTGACATTTATCTACGACCTTTACTAACATGGTGCTTTTTTAAGTTCTCAATGTTATATTTCTAGCACAGACATGGTGAGGCAGCACTTTCCTACCTCAAGTTTTAGATGTGATTCTTCCTGGGATATTTTCCAATATTTTCCAATGGGATATTTTCCAATATTTTCCAATGGGATATTTTCCAATCCAACAGAAAAAAGTTTACGAAGCCTATTACACAATATTATGCAAAATCCAGAAATAAAAACCTATCTTTTTAATCTGTGCGTGGGTCTGTCGCTCCCTTCCTCCTTTCCTCCCTACCCCCACCCCTCTCTCTCTCTGTCTCTGTCTCTGTCTCTGTCTCTCTCTCTCTCTCTCTGTGGCATAAATTACTTAAGAGATTTCTTCAAATTTAACCATTTTCTACACGAAGTCTAAAATAATTCGATAAAATCCTGCAGAAAAAAAAATTACAGTCGAGGATTGGACACGAGATGGACATGTTAAGGTAAGAATGATTTAACGGTTGTTATTTGACGAAACAATAAACTAATATCAAGCTAAAAGCCTTCTTATCTGGCACGAACGGCTTCTTTCGACGAACATCGAACCATCAGCATGCATAATTACTCTCAAATATAAATAACAGATAATTATTATCTTGTACAAACAGAGATGCTGGCAATAAATATTCTTAACATTCAGATCTGGATTCCTATTGCATACGGTCTTTAATTACCGATCAGTATCCTTGATGAAAACATGAAGTGGTGAGCGTTACATTGCATTAAGTTATATAGTTATTTTTCTATTTATTTATGTGTGAATGGGCTAAATGAAAAAGTTAATTTAATATAAAATGTGAAGGCCATGTGTAGAATATAAAATTAAGTTAGAGGTTTCATGACGATTATAACTGGCAGATAGAGCAATTAAACTGACAATAAAATACGTTTATAAGGCGTTGTTACTAACGAAGACTCCATTTAAATGTATGCCATAAATGCTATAATGTTGGGCGGGCATTTATTTTGCCCTGCATTCATAAAACAATAGATCTCTGTCAATATAGCACGAATAACACCAATGATCCACTTATTTTAACGTCAGTGCACAAACGACTTAAAATAATATAAAGGTTGTCTTGATAGTTTAAATATTGGAGAGAGATTTATCTTGTTGTCCAATTTATCTGTACATTTTTCGAGCTATAGATTCAGTTACCACCATTTATCACCGCTATTGTGCTGATGTGCTGTAAAACGCTACATTGGACTGCATATTATTTCCAAGGTGAAGACAACAAGAGAATCTTCAGGACTCACGGTACTAATTCAGTTCCCATAATAAACCCATGCAAACACCGTGATATTAAAAATTCAATAACTTTAAATTTCTGAGTGCTTATTATCAAACCGATATTGATCAGTACAGATGAAACCTGGATGAGAGCTTCTGTGTAGAGAAAAGGATATGAGCCGCGGCATTTTCTGGACCTACATGTGTTTGAAATATGTGCTTTCAATTCCGCACCAAAGAGTCAGTTGCTAATTTCAGTAATGAGTGTTCCAAGCAATGTTCCCTCTAAGGTGCACGGCTGCGCGGCCGCACGGCTCATTAGAAAATGCCGCGCTGCAGTTTCAAAATTCCGCGCACAAGTTTTGGTAGCAAATACGTATGAGATAAAGTTTTCTTTAACTTAAGGTAGGCCATTGAATTATTAACCTACTTACTTATCTTTACGTCAACGGAAGGTCAAGATCTGTGACTGTGTGCGCCCACAGCTGAGCGTACCCAGCAGACCAGCTTATTTCTGAAAATGTTTTGCTCACGCGGAAATGAGGCTGCTCAAACAACCGCCAGTTCCGCGCACACAGGAAAAATATTCGTGCTTACCTGATAATTGGCATTTGTTTTTTACTGCGATGTTCAAATTAGTGATCACGTAGCCCGTCACGTGAGCCACCATGTGATCTAAAATCGCGGCTTAAAACAGACGCTCTCTAGTAGATTTATCAGTCGTATTTTAAACCTTGAGGGCTCAAAAGGTTTTTATTGTTGTTGCGAGTTTGTTCTGAAGTTCATCTATTTTTTGGGATTTAATAATTCATATTCTCTAGAAAACAAAACAAGTGCTTTTCTTTATGAAAATTCTGGGATAAAGACATTCAGTGGAAATTTATTCTGGAATTCTAAACAGAACATTATAAATTGTGTTTCAACGAGGAACTGTTGCCATCAGTACGACGACCTCATCTGACGTCATCGCCTTCCATATTGGAACTTCATAGAGATTCGAACCTGGATTCAGTTAGAACTGTTTAGTGATAGGACTTATATTTTTCAATTCTAGGATTAATTTTTGGACTGTTTTCACAAACCGTAAGTCCTATTTCATATTTTTTATCTTGTTTTCTAGGGAAATAAATTATTTTGTTAAAATTTACAAAGTTTGTTGACTTCACTCTTTTCTTTTGTTACTTTTGTACGAGCATACACGTAACAGCATGTATGTATGTATGCAACTATGTATCTCGTATAATTTAATGTGACATCAGCACAATCCTGACTACATAGTACCGACTATGTTTAGGCATCCCAACAAAGGCATATAACAAGATGAAAAGAGGATAGTTTCTTTACCTAATCAGTCATCGGATACGTTTCAATGTGCATCACAAAATCATGACTATATATATTAATTTATATTCAATTCGAACTCAGGTCCCATCGCACCCATCGTCTTGCCTGCACGCACCAGTCCATAATGTATCACTACTAAGCACACATCACCAAAAACTGATGATTGTCGTTTACCTGCGAAGCTGGGTTTGAATCTCCGTAGAGTACGAATTAAAATTCTCTGACCTGTACGAACCACTCCGGTACCCTATTGGTTAGAGCGTCTGCCTCGGTTGCGGGAGGTCGCGGGTTCGAACCTCTGTCGAGTCATACCAAAGACTTATGCACATGGAACAAACAGCTGCCCCATTAGGTACTCAGCATTAAGAGGCTAGTGTTAGGACTGGTCGGCCTGGTGTCAAGATAATGTGACTGGGTGGGACATCCTGCTACATGTCTGCGGCATGATGCCCAAGTGCTTGACATCACTATAAACTGCCACACTGCAGACATCGTAGCGATATGACTGAAAAATGGTTAAAGCTACGTTAAAAATCCAAATCGCACACACACACACACACACACACACACACACACACACACACACACACACAGAGGAAATGAGGAAAAAACATTTTATTTTTATTATATACCAAATCTGGCACTTAACCTTTGAAGATTAACTCACTCTTCAGCACCTCCGTTCCCCACCCCCACCCCCTTTGCGTAACTTCTCCGCACTATCAGCTGTATCTAAACGCTGATTATATAGTTAGCATGGATTTGTGATAACCTGTTATGTTGTAATAAATTACATTTTTATTTTTATTTTTACATTTTGTAAACTATTTGGCACTATCTGACCAGAAAGAAAGCTCGATTTAGCTATTACATCACACCGGAATTTTTCAATTGTTGGCAAGGTAGTACAGGGGAAATAACTTTGTTGGGACGTGAACTGCATCAAGTTAAATTTCTTCAGCAAAAATAATTTCCATATCAGAAAGGCAGTGGAGTTTCTACTTACTTCTCGCACATACAGTGCTCGTTTAATCTTTTCGCAAGTATAACTTCTGTTGGCATATTCGGTCAAGCATGACATTATGAGAAGTATTGTATTTTCATTTATGAAAATATAACGATTTTTTGCACATATGAAAATGTATGAATGAAAAATTATTTTGTCAATAATTGTTAATATTTCACACTTATCTCACATTTAAATATATAACAAAAGGGTAATATATGTATATAAACCGCAATTGAGTAAAACCAAGACCTCCTAAGCTGGAGTATCGCCACAGGGTGCAGCCTATGCCAACACACTTGCTTTTTTTATTTGTTGCCCTGTACGACATGCGTGAGGGCGCGTTGGGCCCCTTTGTATATCATCGTGCCTGCAAAGGAGAGCGTGTCTTATAAAAGTTATCGGCTTTAAATACTTAAGATACACTTACAGTTAATTTTGTGTCTAGCAAGATTATGTTATTCCAGCACAAATTGAAATTACCGTCAATTTTTAAATTGGATAAATTATGCCGGGATGATGTTTCTTCTTTGCTACGTCCATACGACCCTTAATAAGCAAATAATGTGGGCACACGTTGATACTTTGAATGTAGAACGTAGCTAGATCAAAAGAAATGCTGAATTAGGTACAGTACGTACCTTTAGGTCCTCTCAAGGGAGAAAGCTTTGAGCAAACAAGCAGAAGTGACACATTAGCCTGAGTAATTAACTAAAATAAATCCCCGCAATCTCAAACTTTTAAACGGCGCTAACTCTGCTATTCATATTGTACAGGTGTCATGATAGAACCTACACTGGTCAGTAATACCGTTGGTATGACATCCGTATATGATGGTCATTAGATAAGGTAAGATGGTCTCCCCGAACATTTTTAACACACGACTCTTGATCTGTGCCTGGATATGGGCAAAATAACAGTGCAGTGAGATACCATGAGTGGTATGGTATGGTAGTGATATAAACCAGCTTCAATAAGTAACTCAAGCCTCAGGTTTATAGACAGTCTGGACAATTCCTCCAAAATAAGGCAAGTCCAACCGTTTACAAACTATCTAATTGACACACATACAAATGCATTATGCCCTTCGTGTACAATCTCTATGAATCAGCGAGATGACTTGAATATTCTTGTGGCTATTGGCTATGTATCAAACTTAGAGGCAGCACATGCAGACAAAAAAACAGATTTCTAATGTTTCAATTTCAGGTAGAAACGACATAATGTGGAGTTTAAATACGTTCATTTTAAATGTAGGTATGTATTGTCTTTCTTGTTAAGTTCGTTTATAATTAAATCAAGCCAAACCGACGTTTATTGAGACATAATGAAAAACTCTTGATATAGTTACGTTATGAAAGCCATTGATTAAGATGATGCAATAACTACGTCTTTGCGAATCGCTCTAAAGCAATTGGATTAATATATAGGAGTCTGAACTCAAACGTATGCATAATGCCGGATGCTTAGATTTTATTTTTTATTTCATTGATTGCACTTTCCTTGCTTTATCATGATGTGGAAATGGACTGCTTCGTGAATTTCATAACTACATTCCAAGGCAGCCGAGCCAAACAGGCAAGGGAAGGTATCGAACTAACCACTCTTTAATTACGAATCCGACTATGTACCGTCTGGGCTACGGTGGCTCCCTACATGGAACATGATTCATAAGATGACAGTGACTGATACTTGTCAATCATAAATTTTATAGAAATAATTCCTATACCTGAAAAATTATACAATTCAAAGACTAGAGCTCAGAGTTTGCCAAACCTTGCAATACCTGTATACTAAAGAAAGTCAAATGTGTCTTACATATTAGTGTCTATAATGCGTACTCACAATCACAAGTGGTTAGAGAGTCCGCCTCGGATGCGGGTGGTTGCGGGTACTAGCAGCTGCCTTGCTTGGCGCTCAGCATTAAGAGGTGAGTGTTATGACTAGCTGGCCTGGTGTCAGGATAATGTGACTGGGCTGGACATGACGCCACACGTCTGCGGCATGATGCCCAAGTGCTAGACATCACTATAAACTACGACACTGCAGACATCATAGCGATATGACTAAAATTACTAAAGCTACGTTAAAAATCTAAACACACACACACACACACACACACACACACACACACACAGAATTATGCTACAATGAACACAGTATATAATATATGCACTACCTTACGCACAGTAAAAGAAATACTTTTATCCAAGTATCCATAATATGATACTCTGAAAACTATAATCGTTGAATAAGAACCTTCATATACAAATAAATCAATATTTCAAACTTCCTGATGTTACCTACGTGATGAAATTCTCTCACAAACACTAGAGACACAAAAGAAATCAACTTTGACGCATTTCACACTACTGGCTGCTGTAACTGAATGAAGGGACTACTGGGGGCTGACCAGACAGGTTGTTGCCTAATGCAGGTGTCCTGTTGAGTAGGGTGGTGGACGTTATTCACCAAGTAAATACATTTCAGTTCTTACACACTGAAGAAAGTAATTTCACTTGTCTTAAACAACATTTTTAATTCGTAAATGTGACTTATATTGATTTTCGTTGGCAATTTATATTGATCTCCTACTGTTCAGCATTCAGTTTCAATACACTAATCTATTTTTCTATAAGGAGACGCATATGATATTGAACGGTCTGGATTTGTGTGGAACATCTGAGTTGAAATTGCCAAACACTTTGAATGTTTGTGAGATTAGTTTCGTTTCTGTTTGTATTTTATGTTTAGAAGAAAAAAATCCGATTGGTTCTGTTTCCATTTTACTGGAGACGCGGTAGTTCAGCAAGCTGAGTGTCAAACTTATAATCTAATTCGAAGGGTCGCCGGTTTGATATCAAGCAAGCCAGGTCAGCTGCCAAAGTGAGGATAGGCATTTAGCTCCCATTTGTTGGACATGATGTAACCAGAAATGTGTGGAAAGTGCAAGGACAGCGATGGGCTTGATATTTATATCTACGATCGCTTAGAAAGCGTGGTGAATATTCTATCTGTCCGTCTGTCTATCTGTCAGTTACCACAACTCTTACTAAACTTCTGGATGTAATTTTACGAAACTTGCTTGAACATCTTATGATCTTGTGTGATAGAGGTGTCATTGTTAGTTTCTCTACCTCCGGTCCCTGTGATGGAATTTAAGGCAATTTATACAAAAATTATAATTGCAATGATATTTTCCAATATTTTCTTACCAAACTGTATACATGTAGTAATATCAGAAAGACGCATCCTTTTTGTGTAGATGTTGTACTTTGACCCGGTTGCTGTGTGTAGGCATGAGGAGTGAGTACCGGGAGGAAAATATTTTGAAATTTTCAGCAAAGTGTATGATAACGTACGATCCCATTGCTTTATATTTATTTAACTTCCTTGCTTGAGCAACGTTCGTATCCATTTTATTTAATGCTTGTATCCTCTTTATTGGTAATGGTTCTAGATATATTTTATTTTGACGATCCTTTCACCTTTTCCATTTTCTGTTTTTCGCCCATTAGTACACCGTACTTGCTTCATTACCTCTGGACAGTTCTCTTTAGTTATACATTTCTTTGCCTTATAATTCACAGGAGTGCTTGAAGAGATAACACTTCAGTTTGGTGTAACCATCAAATTGGAATATGTTCTAGCTTTCTAAGATTGCGGATTCAGAACAATAACTTTGTTGTTTCAGGGTTAGCACGGTATATTGGCACATAATACAAATCCATTCCTGCTTCCTGTCTCAGTCTTGTTATTTCATTATTTCTGTTCATAGCGTGTTCATATATGAATGCTAGTCACGTTGCTTCTAACTAAGCAGAGCGCAACATAACTTATCTAGAAATACTCTCAGTACCTACCATGTCAGCAACTACTTGCCCCAGTGTGTCGACCTGATATTTGTAAATGGTTTTAGCTACAGAATTTCCCATTGAAAAGTTAGCTCGAATCGTTTCTTAATGCTTTTATGATAAAAATATTCGAAAAGTTGTCTACAGACGATACCAAGTTGTTGATATTCAAAGAGGGACAAGACGATACTGGTCTCTTGGTATGTTGCTGCTTTCTTTTAATTTTCATGGCTATCCAGTTTGTTCGATCTGTAAAATGATTATAAACAATCCTAGTTTGCTGTGAGATTGTATTTTGTAACTAACAATTCTGAAATCTATGAAGAAGATTCTGAGAGTTTATTCAGCACATATTACCAACTCCACCATCTAGTGATGGCATTATCGTTTTTTGTTTTTTTTTAGATACTGACATTTAAGTCATGCCGATTGAATGCTTTGTGGTGAACAAATGCTGAGTAAGCTTTGGATATTTTGGATGGACATTATTAATTATTCTCCTGTTCAATGTATTTAGTTTCTAGTTTCTGTAGATTCCATAATGCAAGTTGTCCAACAGTTCTGAAAATTCCAGATCATCCTTTTTGTCTCTTAATTTAATCATGCGTTGATATCACTCTGAAATCCGAACGAGATTTAGGTATAATGTGTTATATTAACAATAAAATACACCCAATCTGCGCAAAATTTACACACAGTGTGTGACCATTCATAAATCTTTAATAAGATTATAGCCCGTGGAAAAGAAAAACTGGGGTTGATTACGGCCAGTACAAAAATAATTGGTAATGAGTAATATTTACACTTGACTGAAACATTGTCTTTCAAGGTGGCATGTTTATAATTCAATGCCGCTGGATGATCAAATCAAGATGATAATGTTACATCGATACCCGACACAATATGCATTAAGGATCTTCTATCAACTGTTGTGGTATAATGCATGGAGCTAATCGCCTCCATGTTGATATGACCATTCTTTCAGTATGAGTTGTAATAATAAGATATTGAAGATGGTCACTTTGAAGATTAAATTGGCACCTGTTTAATTTAGAACCAAACTAAATCTCAGAATAAAGCGTTTCACCATGTTTCAGAATTTTTCTTCAAGCAATTTAGGAGAAGTACCGTTAAAAACAATAACAACGAACTACAAATGAATGGTCAGGGCATGGACGCTTCTTGTCTCCAATCAATGAGCTAAAATATGTTTTCGATCTTGACCATTCTGACAGTTATATTGGACATTAGTTGAGCAACGATCTTAGGAGCAAGTAGTTTCAGAACTACTGTAGTGAAAATAAGATATCAATAGAATCATCCGTTCATGAAGAGTAGATAGAAAGATTGCCAAGATGAAGACATTGAATATATGATAGTTATCATACTCATCGCTGCTTAAAGAAGAAGAACTTCAGTGAAAATTCTATGACGATATGACACGCTGTTCATAATTAGTATTCTTAGTACTGTTTTCAATATACCGATTCGGAAAGCCATGTTGTACGTCAGATAAGCATCATTCTCAACAGAGAGCAACTATACATTTCAAGAACTTTTTTTTTGGTCAGATCTCCAAGTCAAAATGACCATGCTATCCAGAAAAGCAGCTAAAAAGATATTTGCCAATGCTGCCATCTTGAAGATAAGACCATAACCATTTTAAATTAGGACTAACAATTGTTCGTCAGATGCACTTCAGCGAAAAATCCATGTCAACACCGCCTTTACAATATCCATATTTCGATTATTTAGCAAGACTGCAAAGATGGGTCCCCTCACAGCCAAGTGGGGAATCAAAGTGGCACCACTTTTAATCTAGAATAACTAAGACGTAAGACGTATTCCTAATAAAACAAAAATTGTGATGATGACCATTACATAATGTGGAGAAGCAACAACAATATAATGAAGATGGTTCCCATGGAGGCCATGTTAAAGGTTAGATCATTTAGTAATAACAACATATCGTAAGTCACGGCTTCATAGCGTAAGTATACGGCTTCATAGTATAAGTATTTCTGGCTTCTGATCAGTAGAACAAAATGTGCAAAATCTGGACAATATGAATATTTTGCAACAACAGTCTCCTTGGAAACGTCTCTTAAAGTAGCACGCTGCAGAACGTTAATATGCAATAAATTATCGGTGGAGTCAACATCCTTGAGAGTGGAGACTAAAGTAAATATTCCGAATATAGTTATAAGAATGGTAAACGTCGAAACTTTGTTGCATGGTTTTTGGAGAATAATGAAGTGTGCGGAATGCTTGTTGCACGGCTTATCGGTTATCATGTACTCCAGTGAAAGTTCAGTGATCATTATAATTAAGACAGTGGGTTATATTTGACTTTGTGTGCTGATGGGACTGTAGACAGTGTAGTGATTGATGAATATTTGTACCGAGAATCCATATCTATAACATGAATCTCTAATTTTTAATCAATTCCAAGTTGATAAATTACGCCTGGTAACCTTATTAGGGCACAGACTAATATATTCAAGTCATATTTTCTTTCTTATATAATACTATTCTCAGATTTTAGCAATTAAACAACGAAGTAAATTTATGTACCAGAAATTGTTTAGAAAGCCTCTTCCTACACTAGACGTATATGAGACCTTGCCAAGCTTTCAGTCTTCGTAAATATGAAATTAGATGCAAGGTTTAATTAACGATCTAATATGAATGATTAATAAGGACTCTAGATTGAAAGTAGTATCCAGCAGTCAACAGTCTGCTAGATATCCATAAAAACATTAAGCAATTACTTATTATTATTATTATTATTACTGAATTAGTAATTTTTATAAAAATATAAAATGTATTAATTCATAGACAAATAATAAAATACTGTAAAAAGTTATTTCTATGATGATTTTAATACAGTCATGGACAACAGTAATTTTAGAACAATTGATAAATCTTTTAACGTCGTGACGATGAGACAATTTAAGGTGGAAATGGCAAAAATCAGAAATATTATTGATAAACATATAGTGAAAATATATTTTATATTTATTTATTTTATTCATCACTAAGTGTTTTTATTGTTAACTAGAATACAAAAAGAAACTATACGATAATTTTGTTGGATATAAATGCGATAAAAATCATGTTTTAAATATTCTGCAGCATAAGGAGCGGTGTTGCCATGGTAATATGTAAGTCGGACAGACCATTGCGTTTTCTACATTATATTAGCTTTTCTAAATCAATGACATAATTTTGACATCATCGGATAAAGTTAATGGTTACAAAATGTTCCAATCAAGATCATCATCAGTATATTACAAAATAATGGAATTAAAACTTTTTCATCTAAATTGGGCCAAGGAAATGAAAGTTATGATATTTTTTACGGAAAATTTCTGTCTTTCTTTTATAAACTGTTGCTTAGTATATTAAATCTCGATGGTGAAATTCACAATCGACCCTAAACCATTTCAGTTACTTACTAACAACTTAGTATCCTGTTGCAAGCACCAGAAAGCATCTGTATTTATTCAACATAAGGTTAAAACAGTAAGGTCACATACTGGGCCAGAAAGGCAGATGACCAATAATTTTATTTCATTCATTTTATTCTGCATCCTTCAGAGATTAACATGAGAAAATAAATGAAGGCAGAATTTAAGAAGAAAGTTGTAATTGATCTACCTCATCTCAGCGTCCTTAAGTTGTTACGATTTATTTGATGTTTTTTTAAATAATAAATCTTATTTACAAAAGATTTCACAGACATCGGAAGAAAAACTTATCTTGTCCTAATACAAACTTTGTAATCTCCAAACACAAGATCAGCTGCCCTTCTATTACATAAATATGTCGTTGCATATTAAAATGTCGATTTTAACTTTTATAATCAGACATTATGAACTTTAATATCCGATGAAAGGATTTTTCAAAATTTTAATTTTGCTTTTTCTTCTTGTGCCTATTCGCCCTGGTTGGAGCTTAAGGTATTGATAATTCCACACCAATGCATCCGCTTGGTATGTCTACCTTTCTCTAGCATTGCGGTAATCCGTTCCAGGGCCTGCCTAATTATGTTTTTTGGCGGCTTTCTCATTGTATGTCCGATACACCCAAATTTCCTTTTGAAGATTTCTTCATGAATGGGTAGCTAGCCGGTCTCCTCCCACAGGTCGGTGTTACGGATCCTCTCTGATCAGTAGATGATGAGGAGGTGGCTGAGGCCGATGTTAACAAAGGACTGCTGTCTTAGTCGTTCTCCAGGTATTCGAACTGTAGAGCAGAACATACTTCACGTTTGGGTTGAAAATCGGATATTGTTATTTTTAGAGAAGGATGATGCCTCTTTCTGGTCGTTAAATAAAGCTTTTTTTACAGCATCAGATTTTGCGTGTGCAATTTTCATAACTTTATGTTGTTTCGAACATTAATTCAATACTTAATTGTCTATATGGAAATATAAACGTAGCTTCTCCTCGACAATATATTAAATCTGATTAAAATGGATCGGTACAATTTCAGTGCATTCCGTTAATCTAGGTGTCAGAGAGCTTGTATTTCTGTTTGATTAATTCATTTAGATCAATACTGTTGAATACTGGATTAAAAGTACTTGTAGATAAGTGGTGCCACAGTGCCGCCACGCTCGTGGTCAAGATTGGCATAAGTTCATTGTACGGTACAAGAGTACAGCAGTGAATTCAAGCTGTATTTTAATCATATTAGTCATGGGATATAGTTCCATCTGTCTTATACTACGGACTTCAATTATGTCCTAGAAACTGATCAATCATTGGAGTCATTGTGATGTAAATACCGGGAAACGAAAGCAGCAGGCTGCATAAAGAAATTGCCTGCTTTCAACTGATTTTAGGATGGAAGCAGTATGCACCTCTGTTGATAAAAAGTCTCATGGCTACTCCGTATTCTTATGATTAAATTTTGATAGCACATAATTATGCGTGTAACGTCTTTCCTTCATATATTATAATCTTATTGATGAAACCAGTTTATTCGTGAAACCCGTAGTTTTGTGTCTTTTACAAACAAAACAAAACGTTTTATTTAAACTGATCTTTTCAGCAGAGAGTTTAATATAAATTTTTTACAATATATATTAGTCAGAACTCAGACACATGTTAATCGTTATTATCTGATTTTTTTTTAAACCAGCTCTTTTCAACAAAAATAACCTTAGTGAAAATAACGTGTGCAACTTGTACACTTTATGCGTGAGCATCGGCCTCATACTGTGAATAGGCTTTTCTAATTAGAGCACTAAATCGCTCCATTAGCTGGTTAGCGAGAGGCAATAGAGACGAGCCAGATAGAAAGATTTAAGTCTACTTAGTTTCACTGCCGTGAAACACCCAACCAAACCAAACAAAATCGATTTTCAAACATCACTCTAACCATCCTCACTGACGGAGCCGCATGAATTACTTACACATTTGTTTAAAGTTTTGTTTCTGACTATGTTGTTAAGATTTCATTTTGTATATATATCAATTTGTTTTTGTTTTTCCCTCACCGTGTTAGTAAATTCTGTATATAACTGGGTGATAACATATATACAATTGATTTCTATTTTAAGTAACAACGAGCAAAGAATTAAAAGCAGAAAATCAGTTACTCGGAACCTTATTACATTTATCTCTATGGGACTACTGACCTTTAGCCTCAAACATAAACTGTGCAGAAAAAAGTGAATTTTGTTATCACCTTTTCAAAGCAATGGACAAATCTACACGTCCGCCAAAAAGCATGTAAAGGATGGAAGTTTTCCTGTTTCTGTCAAATAGTCAAAGAGTTTATACAGTTACACTGAGTATTTCTGTGTTGTACACAGATTAACTCCGTTTGTTACACATACTAATCCATTGTGGAAACAGATGAAACATATTCTTCCGTGCGAGCTTCTTGATGGCTCATGTTATGCTCACTATCTCAAGTTTTTGAACATTCGTGCAATCCTTCATAGGCATCCCTTTTCACTGTCCCACGCTTATGTATAATGATGTATTTCGAATTCTGATGCAATCTAAAAACATCGATTAAAATTGTCGTCACCTAATACCACACAGCGTAAAAAGAATTCTTTGATACTGAAATATTCATCTTAACTTCATCTAATATAAATATGTCGTTCAAAAGATATCAGCTCTCAAAGAACTGTTATAGAGACCGTCGAGAAAGTGGATACCAAGCATCCAAAACTTGTGCACTGAAAGCATAGGTCAAAAATTCTTATCCCAGATACTGAACAAGACAAAGACTAATAATGACATAGTTTTTCATTCAACTCTGTTAGAGAATTGGTGTTCAATTTACAAACATTAATTAGAGAATCGTGTTTAAAACTTTAAAATGACAACAACAGCTTTCTGACACGAAACCGGATTATAGAACTTGTATATGTAACTATAGGTCGTACAGTACAAAACGTCATGTTTTCAGTATTCTGACTTCAATCTCAGCAGGTTTTAAGATGTTAATGTGTTGCAATTAATGCTTTTTCATGATTATGTACACGTGATGATCGAAATCAAGGAGATTTTGCCGGTTTACGTGCATGATATGGTAGTAAAAGGTTAGGTAATGAAAGACAGCAATCCATTGATGAAAGAAAGACCATCCCCATCATATGTCTACAATGGAAAACACAATCGTGCACACGTAGGAACATGCGAAATTATTCCTTAATTAATTAATAAAGTCCATGTATGGTTAGCTTTTAAATCGTAATATGCTAAATATACATGGAAATCTATGATACATGACCAACACCTGAAAGCAAAGCGCGAATGCACGCTCAAGGTGACACCGTGTGGTGCTTCATTATATCATCTTAATTTATAGAACAAATTAAAAGATGCTTCAGTTTAGCATTTATAGCAAGAAATGTTTCATATGTTACCTGCGAAGTTCGATATTTGTGTTGAAGAAGAAATTTGCTTCCACGTTCACTCCAATATCCAAATATTTTGACCAAAAGGGCTTTCATTGCTGTGTGATTACCCGCACGGGAAACAAATATAAAAAAATCAATGCATTAATCACTACAATACCTGCCTTTATTTGTCCTTATGTACACGAAAACTTTGTGAAGGCTTTGTGGACAGTAATAAATATGATGACTTATGTATGCTTGTGTAGAAACCTCGCCAAATGGGATGAAAAGAGAAGATTCAAAGTTGTGTACCACGTTCTTGAGGTTATATCCACTCGCTCTGGGAGACAACGAAGTTAAAGGCTGTCTGCGGAGAAAGATTGATACAGGCTGATTGGCGCAAATGGAATCAATCCAGTAGATCATACATACGGATCCAGTTCAGGTTATCATCTTCATTCCTTCCTACAGTAGTGTTTAGCTCTCCATTTACACATTATAAAGCACATATATGGACAACTAGAGTGAGTCATACTGTACATAATTTCATGTGAATGAACGCTATAATCCAATGTTGTTACGTAGCTTTATGTGGTAACATAGCTGTATGTGGTAACATAGCTGTATGTGGTTTAGCTATGATGATACTTGTCCTACTTATTAAAATGGTACTAACAGCTGCCTCGCTAGGCGCTCAGTATTAAGAGGTTAGTGTTAGGACTGGTCGGCCTGTTGTCAGGATAATGCAAATCGGTGGGACATCATGCTATTTGTCTGCGGTATGATGCCCCAGTGCTAGACGTCACTATAAACTTCCACACTGAAGACATCGTAGCGATATGACTGAAATTTTTATACAGTTACGTTAAAAATCCAGATCACACACACACACACACAGAGACACACACACACACAGACACACACAGAGGCTACTGCTAAACGATTAATACAAGATTAAAACCAAGACTGGTAGTTCAGTTCTTGGTTTGTTGAAACTGTGCATATAAAAAAGGCAAAAGACGAAAGCGTGCCGTACTGATTATATTAAAGGTTTGAGTTGACATTAACATACAGTTTGATATAAATAATTTCATTTTTATGACTTAGATATCCCAATGTAAAGAGAATTGCTTGAGTTTATATGACCTTAGCGCAACCATTATCTTCATTGTTCAATTGGATTATTACAATAATGTAAACTAATAATGACGGGCGATTATACATTCAAAAGTATTCGACTTCACATATGCTATTTCATGCATAATTTAGACAATCTTTAGTCTCTAATTTTAAATGTTTGTCTGTTTTAATCATGAAGACATGTTTGAAATATTTAAATTTGGAAAGAGTCTGGTTAAAATAAGGGACACGCATAATATATATATATATATATATATATATATATATATATATATATATATATATATATATATATATATATACTCACAGAATCAGATATTTACCGAGACTACGTTTCCAAGGAAAAAATATTTGACATTATATGAATAATACTAGAACTACTTTACGTCTCCAATTTCGTCTGCTATCAATATGTAACCAAATCCATAAGAAACGGAAGAAAAAAGTTATTTCACTGGTTACAGTTCACTTGTCAGTGCCATATAATGTACTTGCTATAACATAACCTAATAAATGATGATCGTTAATTACAATTTAACATGCCTCAGTCGCTGAAAGGAAATTAGTTTGATCTGTTTTAAGATAGGAAAGCACACATCAATGGAATCTTACTAGTAGCTAAATTATTCCAGATGAAATAACACTGAGTGAAGATATTAGAGTCAGGAGCATCTTTTGGGATAATCAATAGGAAAAAAATCTTATCTAAATCATCCCCTGAGTGGACAATACTTTTTGGTCCTAGACTGAACGAGTCATGCTGTAGATAATTCCATATGATTGAATAATATAATTAAATGTTGACACTACGGTGTATACGGTGTAAGTATGACGATAAATTATACAAACAATGACTCGTTCTTGGAGATTACTAGAACTACATTACATCGCCAACAGTTTCTACTATCCACACGTAACCAAATCCATTAGAAAATCCATTCGAAATAAACATTTCTTGTTTTTTAGTTTAACGGTCAAAGTTCACTTGTCAGTGCCATATTCTGAAATCGGTTTTCTTATGCGATAGAAATATAGCAATATGGTATTTTCTCCATAATGTACTTTTTATGGTTAACAATAATCTCACATTACTTTTACATCTACCGAGAATATAAGATTCAGATAGGAAAGCAACCCATATTTTGAAAGGTCATTTATTTTTTGTCCAGCTTGAATGAATTTGTGCACTGGACCTTTGCAATCTTTCTTTGACAACTATTAAAAATAACAGACGCCTTATCTAATAACACGCATTGTATTTCTTATGAATAAAATCGCTATCGTAAATAGATTATTAAATGTGTCATCGTTTTCATACACAATGTTTCGCTCACCACCATTAAATACGATATCTGTCATTATTATTCGTTCTGAATACGTTGCCTAGAACATGTGAGGAAATTCTCAGCTTTGCATAGAATATAACCCATGGAATAGGAATAAACTAAAGTGGACAACAAAGGCAGCCGTCTATTCGTGAATGACAGCACGTAATGATCTTTATCCCACTCAGAAATGGCTTTAGCATGAGCTGTGCGTCTGTTAATCCCTTCAGACATTATTTTATCGTTTACTTGGGAAGGATTTAAGCTTTCATCATCTTGTACAAAAGGAAAAAAATGTCGTAACGGATACTTTGTGTCGTGTTTAAAACCATATTACTAAGTGAAATCGTTTTCTGAAATTATGTTCTTTCGTATATTCCAGCAATACATCAATTGTACCTTTCAAGCATATAATTGGTGCAAATGTACGATTTTCCCTATAAATAACTGAAGATAATTGAGTATATTTAATGAAATTAAAAGTACAATGATCATTGGGAATATACTTTGGAAAATTAAACTATGTTCTTTTCCGTTGATATACAAGACAGTAAAACACTTAACGCACTATACGCTTTACTCTTAAGGCGTGTCAAAAGAATTCAACACAGTAACTCAAGTAAGATCCGTTAGGACTAGATTTCTTCCACATTTAGAAACTTTTTTGGACGTCCTAAAACTGACTTTATATTAGCATTGCTCTTTGAAAACATGCGATATACCCTTATATGCCTTTTAACTGTATGTCTTTTTTCTTTATTAACATTGTCCAAGTATGGAATCATTTTCAGTGTTTTGTCTTTCGATCTCCAAGCTTTGCTGATAAAACCTTATTTTGACCTTATTCTGATAACATGGATACAGCTGCTTAACTCATATATTGATATATAAGTACGAATAACCTTTAGCGAATCTAGACCCATGCGGAATTTTATCATGAAGGTAAGCATCTGATCTTAATGTCTTAATGGGCATCAAAGGAACAATAAAGAAATTGTTGGCAATCTGGGCATCTGCTCCATTGATGGTGCTGAGTCAGTGTTGGAACCATTTGATCTGTGTATTTTCACATAATATTTTATACCAATTTAACATTAAACATGAATTCGTTTGATCTATATGTGTTTCAGATTTCATCTAGTGTCAACAATGTTATGCCCAATAAACACACTCTATATAAATATGTAAATCATATGTTAGCTCCTTTACAATAATGAATCACACCTAACCTCCAGGTATGTCTTGAATGTTGCAAGTGAACGCTGTGGTGGTGGGAGCAGAAGTATCATCCAACATAATCGGCATTAACAGTACAGAAATCAGCCTAAACTGTCTAGACTAGATCCTTGATCAGCACAGACTAGATGATTGGCTTAGCTTTTGGTTTTCTCTCGCTAAAGGTAGCATTCTGTTTGTACGAACATTCTGCTGCAACGGCATGTATCTTCCTCCATTACGGAGACAGCAGCTCAAGCGCAAGTGCCAGCTGTAAAGTGGGAAGTCATGACAACACTACTCACTCTGCATCATCTGCCAAACAGAAAGGTGAACTTCATCAGAGAGAATACTCGATATAGCGATAAAGACCATCCTGAGATAAGCAGATGCCGTGATGATGTCAATTTTCACAATCGTAAATAAAGATGTACCACATTACACAGAAAGCGCTATCAAGACACAGTCCATGCTGAAATGTGCAGCAGAGCCAGGGCAAGATATGATATGTGAATAACTTCCAAAGGTACTAGACAATTCCTCTATCATTCATTGGGTAGTGGCAGTTTCATTCGCTCTGGTCAGCACTTAAAACAAGGATCCGTGCTTCGTCTGTGAAAACGGAGCATCCCTTACATATGTTTGCTAAAAACAATGCTGGTCGTTCTCGCAAAGAAGCCATCCTTGTTCAGTTCTGCATATCCATCAACCCAGAAGATGCACATGCATTTGACCTCAACGTCCACAAAATGTGCTTGGCAACGCACGTCACAAATTTTTGTCGCTCGCAGAGCAAGAATTCCTCGCCATCTAAGCCAGATGGAGCTGTTGAATTTAGCAGCAACGGTTATTGTCTTGTTGAGGGGACGTTGCTTCAGGGAAATATGATTATCATGTCTATATTCCAGGAGGCGTACCTATGCATACCATCTCTCAACAATGTAATGAGCCATGCAAAGCCTGAAAATCGACATTTTACGAAGTTCTGGGATGTCATTTGAAGAGCAGATAGCCGCAACTTTTTCGAGAGAAAGTTTATCAACCATAGGATTTGCATGCACCCTTCCTTCCCCCAGATTTCACTCACGGAAGACATGCCTTCCATTCTATTGACAATATTAACTTTGCAGAACAGTTGTTTTTATTCAGCGCAGAAATAGATAAACAATCTTTGCAAAAATAATTGTGATTTACAAACTACGAATTAAAGATAGCCCAATTAACAAAGTCTAAGAGTGGAAACGGGAATTGAACGCAGCTACTGGGAATATAACTAAAGAGATAACCAGTAAAAACCTTCCTGATAAGATTCGACGAAAAATGGAAGAAACACAAATCAAGAAGATGAATGCAAATGCCTGAGCTTGAGAAAATTAGCAAAGCATGGGCAGATATAATTTGCGTTATAAAATTAATTAGCAATTTGTTCCAATCAACAACTTGATCATTTTAAAACTTATCAAAACCATGACATGAAACGGAATTGGACACTTCACCAGAGTTTTGCCTTTTAATTATAGCAGAGTACAATTAACAGACTGAATACCAGCATCAGATATGAAGATCGTGACGTTGTAGCCTCTCACGGTATGACTTTAACACGCTTGCCATTTAAAGAAATTAACCTAGAATATGCACAGAATAACTAACGGACAGACATATTTACAGAAACGATTTAAAACAATATTGAACTAGGTGAAATAAATAACACTAACTTAAGCATCAGCAAAAACTGCATTACCAATAAAAACTGAGTAGGTAATCAAATAAGTAAAAATCTTAAGTATAACTATATGAAGGATACTATGACGTGGATGGAATAATGTGATAATTAAATAAAACATTGAACAGAGTGCTAATAAAAGGGTAAGACACTTTTCAGAGCTACTAACAATGACAAATGGTAACATAACCGATTCTATTAACAGAAAAGATAAAGATTAGTAATGTCTCCAATCCTGTGCAAACCGTGCAAATAGTAAAAGAAGAAAATATAGTTTAAACTATTCAGACAATTTTTACAAGCAAATAAAGAATGGGTAAATCACCGAGATAGATGTCTGGAAAACGACATAGGGGAAATAAAGATAAATCTCTGGAGAACTACAGTATTTTACAACCGTAACTCAAACAATTAAAGAAGGACAGAAAAGAACAATCTTTAAATAACTAGACCAAAACTGCTAAGAAGGAACTCTAGATCTTGGTCTCAAAAATCTTGAACCATTAAAATCTGTTACCGATAAAGACAACAATAGTAACATCTGTAATTCTAATTGGAAAAGAAATTTCTAATAGTTCAGCATTTACAAGCAACATATGATGATGACATAATTAGAAAAGAAGAGGGGCAATCTTCAGAATGCAGTGAAAAATAAATCAAAAACGCTTGACAACGTGAATGACATAATATGGTTTGATGACACACTAATTATGCGATCTAGTTGATGCTTTTCTTTTATTGATTGTTATATGCAACTACTCATGATGCTGATGATAGAAATGACTTAATAGATCCTGACGGTTATACAAAACTTGCAAAAGAAAGACAAACTTAACCGTAGAATTTATATCATCCCTATAACGATAAAGTGGTCTAAAGGGTTTAAGACAACGTCTTTAATTCAAGGTACAAATGCACCATCTGAATATCTGCTCACCACTGTAAAGAAATACAAACTAAGATGGTATGGTCAAGTTGCACGCTCATCAGGCCTGTCAAAGACTATTCTACAAAGTACAGTGACAGGAATGAGACAACGCGTCAGACAAAGGAAGAGATGGAAAGATAATGTTAAAGGGTGAACAGGCCTGGACTTTGCAAAGCCCCAAAGAGCAATGGCGAACCAGGCAAAATGGACAGAGGCTGCCTCAAAATCATCAGTGGCGCCGTACAACCAACCAGGTTACGGGAGAAATAAAAAGGAATATGAACGATCAAGTAAACAATAAATACATATTCAATGCACTTGTGACTTTATTAGTCTAAATGTTATCACGTTCTCACGCTGTTGCCAGATCGCTGGCAGGTCCATAGAGGTGCATAGTGGGCGCAACACAACAAAGCTTGACCATTACCGACAAAGTTGTACCAAATGTGCAGGATGTTTTAGTTTAACAGAAATATTCGCCGTTGTTTTTGTAGTGAATAAATAGCAAAAATGTCGTCTATCTTTATCTTCTCTTCTATTTTGTTTATTTTTTCTATTCTTATACAGATCTTAATTGTTAGTCGTTAATAATACTATACTCGTCTGACATTCTGAAATATATTTTATACTTAAGATCATATATAATAAACAGTGTTATTTGCAAAATATGGAAATGATATTCCCAACTTAATTCAGGTAAAATTACCCACCGTTGCAGTAGAAATCACTGGGTTTTATTTAAAACTCAATACTATGTGTGGGCTGTACTGATTTCTGTATTAATCAGCATCAGCGCATCCTCTCAAAGAACTTCTCGTGCATCTATATATCTCAGTCTGATTAATTATTAAATGCCTTTTTTATTCATTGTTTCGTCATTCAGACACTGTAAAACTGTACTTCCAATGGCATGGAGGCATTTCAAATAGTCTATCCATCGACGAATCCGTGATTCAGTCAAAATTTACTTTGAACTAAATTAGCAATTTATGGAGGATGTGGAATGTGTGGATGATGTGCTCCTTCATATATTTAGAACCAACACTTTGGAGGCACAAAAAATGTCCAGTGAAACTAATAGTCACCTGGTACCTGTCGACCGGGACTATCGCATTAAAAATTAATTAGTATAAGGTTCTCTCAAGCGATTTGTGGGCTCTGTTCATTTTATCCGATATAATCTGTAGTATTTTCTATTTAATCGGATGCATAACAGGTACAATCACGTTTAATCACATTAGACAATCTTTTTCAAATGTGAGACATTTTCACATTTTCAAATGTGTGAAGCGTCTGTTAGGCGATTTTAACGCGAGTCTGTTTTTTATCAGCGTACAGAACCACAAGCCCCATCCTGTACAACCTTTCTGAGTTTTGAATTATTCTTAATATTTAAATAATTCGTATGATTTTATTCATTTTTAAAATTCTCAAGTATTATTGGTCTTTATTTCTGAATAAAATTCCTACTTATTTTTAATTTAAAAAAAAAAATCAGTCGATGAAATGATTTTAATGATACTGGATATTGCTTTTTAATTTGTCACATTCATTGTGCGTTTCGTTACAAACTTTATAATAAAATTTCAAGTTCTAATTGCATTTTGTTCCACAACTATTGGCTCGCAATAGTTGTATTGCCCATGGACTGGTAGGTAAATGACAGAGGATGACAGACATCTCAGTGATTCATTGATTAGTATTAGATAAAAATAGACAACAACATCACAATAGGAGTTTTTAACTGACCACTGATGGTCAATTTAAACGAGTTCCTTATTCAGCATGCCGGCAGCATGTATTAACCGTGTGGAGAAGAAAATTACTCTCCAATATAGAGAACACAGAATCATTACACTGGGGAAATTTAGATTCGCTGGTAATAATTGTCTGAGCATTCCGATCAGGATTTATATCGCCAACGGCCTTTGAAATGATTGATAACTTACAATATTCTCGAAGCAAGCAACAAGTAATTAACATTAAGTTGCAATAAAATGAAATTCTTCTTCTATAAAAGTACGTCAAAGAACGGATGTTCTGAATGGAAACTGAATTGTAATATATTAATGTGATTAGTAAAATATAAAAATTACTTCAATCTTTGTATGAATGAAAAGATTATTTTCACATTTTAATGCTTGGCTGAATTACATTAATTTAAAATTTTCATCCCTATTTTAATGATCTTAATACAAATAATAAAGCTTTATTAGCTTCAGTGCTTATTTATGGTCGACGAAGGATAGTATGCTAGTAGACTCAAGTGAAGTCACATTGTCCGTCAATCATCTGCTTAAAAATGGAAAGCATTTAGATTTACTTTTGCCGATACACTGACAGATAAAACAATTAAATAGACTATAATTTACTTTTACATGTCCCGTTTTAGTTAATACACTCCTTTTAAATATGGGACCAAAAATGTTCTACTGACGATCAAACATTTGCGGGTATATGTTAATACAGGATTCGAACCAAGTCAGCATAAGGAAGAAAATCTAATTAAGTTCTAAACGTTGATAGCTCAGACATTGCCGTTAGCTTGCCTTTGAGGTCAATAAAATGAGAAAATTCTGAGATGCGGATAATTTAAATGGGTGATCATTTACCGTTAAATATGCAAGAACGCAGACACTTTAGATGGGTGATAATTTACCGTTAAATCGGCAAGAACGCAGATGCTTCATATCGATGATTCCTTCCCTTAAATATGCAAGGACACATATTTGAGATGGGTGATCATTTGTCATTAATTACACTGGTCGACAATATTTTAGAAGTCGTCAGCTTCAGAGTTAAAATGTGTTATTTATTATGGATTTTGATGTCCAGAATTCAAATATGACAATTAAAACAACTAATTGGCTACTGTCTTGAAGATATTTAAGTTTTTGGATTTTACTTTTATGTACATTGTGCAGATAATAGAGTTTAAATCATAAATTGTAAACCTAGGTCTTTTCATGTGTTTTTGGTTGCTTTACATCATGATATTTCACCTGTCCTGTTTATGTAACACTTTAAAAAACAGCAAAAGGGTTAATAAAGAAAATTTATTTTGAAACAAACGGCAAAAAATCTATTATGTATATATAAGTACATAGTTTAGTCCTTATTCAGTGTCTACTCTGTGCTTCTTGTTTGTCTTTTGTATTCATTAAATGGAGCATCTCTTGTCACTGTTGTTACGTGTCTAGGCTCGTACAAAATTAACAAAGAAAACAGTGAAGACAACAAGCTTTGGCTTTGTAAATTTAACAAAATAATTTATTTCCCTAGAAACACAAGGTAAAATATGAAAAAAGACTTACGGTTTAAGAATCAAATCCAAAAATTAATCCAATATTTAAAAATATAAATCCTATCACTTAAAAGTTCTAAGTGAATCAAAGTTCGAATTCCGATGAAGTTCCAAGATGGAAGGCGATGACGTCTTCTATAACCTCTTTTGTGTTGTCGTGTCAACAGTTCCTTGTTGAATCACCACGAATAATATTCCGGCTTTAGAATTCCGAATAATTTTTAGTAAATGTCTTTGTCCAAGAATTCTGATGAGCAGAAGTATTCTCCAGGATAAATAAATTATTAATTCCGAAAAATAGAAAAATTCAAATCAAACTGGCAACAACAAAATAATACCTTTGAGTCCGATGGTACGAATTACGACTGACCAAAAAACACAATGATACGTCACTTTAACTCTAACTGAAACGCAAAGCAAACCTCGTGATAGGGTCACGTGATCACTTCCTTTCAAGAGACGTAGTAACATCATATGTCAATTATCACGTAGGCCATGTACGGATTCGATTGTACTATAAGATTCAATAATAAAATTTTTTTTTAAAAAGTTGTTTACAACAGAGCTGAAACTAGCCCTGAAATCTAGGTCACCAAAAGATACAATGTTTCTACAAACTGCGTATTTATCAGGTTTAATAGAACTGAACTGAATTTTCTGGAAAATGTCAAATCCAGTGAATAAAGTTATCATTACAATAACATGAAATGAAATAAACATAAAATAAAAAGAATTTTAAAACTAACACACTAGCAATTAAATTACATATACGTAACACTGTATAACAATAGCCTGCAAGCATTGATGGCTCCATTTGCCCTGATAGCGTTTCTGCATTATTGCAATTTCCTGGTGAACTCTCTCTAGATGAGAGTACAAAAAAAAATGTATCTTAAGTGACATCTTGCAACTAAAGCTTTTGTATGCCTTGAGGAGGTTTTCCACCAATTCACTGTAGTTAAATGCCTTGTTGTTTCCGAGAAAATGTGTTGCAGCTAACTGGAAGGCTTCCCATGCCGTCTTTTCCTTGTCAGACAGTGCACTGTTAAATGCATCATCTCGAAGAAGTTCACGAATCTGAGGACAAACCAAGGTACATTCTTTTATCGGAGGTA
>JAECUM010056005.1:0-25849 GCA_016617855.1 Megalonaias nervosa | reverse complement strand
CCATGCTACATGTCTGCGGCATGATGCCCCAGTGCTAGACATCACTATAAACTGCCACACTGCAGACATCGTAGCGACATGACTGAAAAATTGTTAAAGCTACGTTAAAAATCCAACACACAACAACAACAACAACAATTTGTTTATTTTTTTTTTTTTTTTGCTCATGTTGATATTTCCAGTCATCTTTCCACCCGACAACGATAACGTACTATTACTGACAGCATTGCGTTGGGCAAAACTTACTGCTTGTGAGCTATCTCTGTCGATAGGCGGATATGTTGTCTCAAGGTCTAGCACTCGCTGACCTGACATACTTAAGTTATGGTCATCTTTCCACTAGTTATTGACAACTTACCATTACTGACAGCATTAAGCTGTGCAAAGCTTACGGCCTGTGAGTTATCTGTGTTGATTGGTGGATATGTTGTTTCGAGGTCTAGCACTCGCTGGCCTGACATGATAAGGTTGCTGGTCATTATGTCACTGAATCGCTTAAGATAATTTGTCAGATCAACATCTGTAGCTCTAGTTGCTGTTGTTTCAGCAGATGAACTGCCGATTAACGTACCAAATTTTGTGTAGTAGCTCATGTTATTGTAATTGCTGCTGACATAAAAATTTTGTGCACATGTTATATGATGAGCATAATAAACTTTGACACCGATCGAGTAATAAAAAAAGCACAACTATGAGCTACCGAATTGTCATTACCTGATAGCTGGAAGTACTGGATCTGGCAAAAAATCTTGTTAAGGAACTTGCTACTCAACGACATTTTCAACTACGATCAATCCCCAGCAGGACAAATATGAGTTGCTGAACGAGTACAACGAAAACCTAAAAAATGAACTTGGTGCTGGCGAAGATATATTTGTTATAAGAACACCAGAAGATCTTGTTCTTGCTGCAGAACTGGACTCTGACAAACATAAGATTATCGTTTTGGATGACATCCCGTTCAGCAATGCTGAGATCGATAAGATCAAATCTTATTTGTTACTGTCAAGAAATCGAAGATGTAAAGGAACTAATCTTGCCCAAGGTTTTCATAACGTTGATCGTTTTATCAGAAGAAATACGGGTTGTTTTATACTGTTTAACGGACTTGACAACATTGACGTACAGAATATATCACGAGAACAATGCGGTGATGTTTCCAGAGACAAATTTGTAGAGCTTTATCATGAGGCAGCACAGTGAAATCATAGTTTTTTCTTACTCAATAAACTTGCCAGATATACCAAGCATATGTTTCGACGCGGAATTGACAAGTTCTTAGTCTGTAAAGAAGTATAAAATTAATGTGTGTTAATAACAAATAATAGACAAGACACGGATAAATCTTCTAAAGAAATATATGGCAACAAGAGCTGCGTTTATGAAAAAAGTTGAGCAAGAACGTGCTGGACGACAACAAAACCGCAGAAGAAACTGCAAGATTCTTTAAGTCTATCACCGAATCTGTACTTGGCAAACAACTCAGTGTTGATAAAGTGTCACCAAAAGATCTAGAAAAAGAAAACAGGAAAAGGTTTGCGAGGATTATTCGAAGAAGAACAAAGGAAAATTGCTGAGGATATCGTTAAGCGAATTGGTGATCCTGGTGCACGACAAACTGAGATTTCAGATAAAATCAGAGAAAAAGATGTTATTTAGTACGCAAATGAGAGAACGCCGAGAAAACCGAAAGATTCTTGAGGAAGAAAACAAGGAAAACATAATAGAACATTATAAAAACTATAAAAACGCTTTTTACAGAAATATTAGTGTTTCAGAATATCTTATCTTCGAGTTTGACAAAAGATATGTTAAGTTTGAAAATACACGAAAATAAGCTCATGGACTAAAGAAGTAGACGATTCTTTTTAAAAAAATTTGAATGATGTGATACAAAAGGCAGAAGAGGCCAGAAATGGTTTAGATTCCGCAACAGAAACCAATGATGCTAAAAAAATGTTATGAAATAGTCCAACAAGGTGTTATTGCTAAGATAAATCTGGAAGTTTTGGATAGAGTTTCAAGATCTGAAAAAGGTTTTACAGCTGCAAAAAAATTGCAAACATTGGCGAAAGAAATAGAAGATGAGGAGTTAAATAAAATGAAAAAAGACGAGCAGCAGAGTATAGAATATGATAAACAATTTGAAACCGATTCTGAACATGATACTGTAGAAGAAAAAGACGCTGAAGGATTAAAGATCTTTAACTCGGCAACTGATATTATTGATCGACTGCATCTGCTTATATCATCGAAAGAATCGAGAAATACTAGTACAGAAATTGACAATGAAATAGTTGAAATACTTGATTATCTGAGATCGAACGGATCTTTAACGACGGACGATTATTATGTGTTACACAACGACTTGATTCGTTAACTTAAACCAGTTATTATTTGCGAATAACAAATAAATATGTCGTTGATGACACTGTTACTTGATTCATCTCAGACAACATCGAATAGCGCAAACTTTTCTGCTTTTTATAATCATGTTATCGAACTTGATCCTAGGTCTCCAAAACAATATGAGATCGGATTAGTATCTGCTACTGTCTGGCACTATATGGCAAATGTTAAAACTAAAGTCAACGACGATTTTAAGTTCGGGTTGAAAACCAATGGCGTCATTGAGTGGAAATCTGTTAAGATACCACAAGGCGCCTACAACGTCACAGATATCAACAAAACAATAAAATATCATAACTGCTGACAGTAGTGACATATCATCTGATAATTTCGAGATCATTTCGAACTACAACACGTTGGGAGCAAGAATAACACTAAAGAAAACCAAATTGTTTATCGATCTTAGTATCAAATACACAATCGGATCATAACTCGGATTTAACCAAATAAAAATACGGATCTGACACATCTGCAACAATATCATATGATATCGAGTCAACTGTCAACATCACAGATGTAAATACAATCCTGATAAACTGTTCATTTGCAGCTGGGTCATACACGGCACGGGGTAGCCAAGGACTAACGATTTATTCGTTTAGCTCTGACGTTCCACCGGGTTCGTTAGTGCAAGTCAGTCCGAGACAGATAATATACTATGCGATCAATGTTGAAAATCAAATATCATCTATTACATTGACACTTACTGGTCAATCAAGTCGTCAGATTGATCTCAAGAACGAAATTGTGATTTATTATTTACATCTGCGCGTCAGTAGCTGACCAAAGTCAATTTTATCAGACAAATTGTATAACAAGATGAAACAACGAAAAATTTATCACAGACAAATAGTGGGCTTTTTTTTGGGGGGGGGGGATGTATTCTCAAAGATAATTGAAAATATACTTGGAATAGCCCAGAAAGTAGCGCCAATCGCATTAGACGCGTCAAAAGCTTCTGCAACAGGAGCCGCATCTACAGCAGGAACAGCTGTCGAACAAAAAATCGCTGATAAAATCAAAGGTGAAATGCCAAGCGGTCCGGATATAAAACAGGTCATTTCTGAAATAGCACCATCATCAGAAACAGCACGTGCGATGATAACAACAACTAAAAATTGTTGTCTCCGGCCGAAGAAGAGATTGTTAGAAAACATAACCCGACCTAACCCAAAACAAGATGTTTCTGCGTTCTAGGTGATTGTAAAATAATGACGATTTTGTCTGACGATTACAATAAAAATGTCTATAAAAATTATCTTGACCTTGCCAATGAGATAACCGTAGACGACTCTGAAACGGAATTCGAATACACTGAATATCTCGACGAGAACTCTAATGAGCCGAACAAGATGGGCATCAGAACATTTAATACTCGAGACGAAGATGTATTTTTGCTGCCGCATAAAGCAGTACTTGAAGTTCGAGATAGTATCAAAACAAATAATAATGCTTATTTTAATATTGGTGCTCAGATTGCACTCGTGAATAACGGTTGGAGTTTGTTCAAAAGCTCCAGATATCAACTCGCCAATCAAACAGTTGAAGATATTTCTATGCACCTACCAGTTGCAAGCACAATCTTAAACGTTCTATCGTTTAGCGATGATTACTCGAGATCTGTTGCAACAAATATGATGTGGTTCAAAGATACTGGAAACGGAAGCGTTACTTCAAATGAGTTCACTTATTTTACTGTAATTAATGATGGAGTTGATGATGATGCTGATTTAACTTTAACAAGAAATTTTCTAACTAACTCTGGATCTCTTGGAATCGTTGTACCAGCAGTAGCGCAGATGCAGATGCTGTAAGGACTTTACTGACAAACGTTTGTACTTTTTTTGGATTCCTCCACCTGCCGCCGCCGCCGATGGAGTTGCAATGCTGACAATAGTAAATAGGATAACAAAACTTAGAAATCGAACATATAATGAAGGTTATGCTAAACGAGGGGCGTTCACAGACTGATCAAAACAAACTATGATGATGTTACCGTTGAGCACAATTTTTGGTTTTAGTCGTGATTACAACAAAATATTTCGTGATATAAAACATACGCTTATACTTGACAGAGCTGATCAAATAGATTGTTTGAAGAGAAGCGTTGTTGGTGTTGTTGGTGCTGATAACCCTAATGATATTAATAATAATTTTAATTTATGATTTCTAAGCTTGCGCTGTGGATTCCACGAGTTGTCGTATCCGTCTCAAAACTAATAGAGCTTGAGACAACGTTAGCCGTGTACAGCAGAAAAATATATTTCGAACAGCAAAAGGTTTATCAAACAGCTGAACCAAATTCAGCTGATAACACAGGCGGATAACAACAGCGCACAGAGAACAGCTACCGTGTCATGTATTTGCTGTGTTTCAAAGATCAAGATCGACGTAATAATCCGCTGAAAAACAATTCTGTTTTCAATAACATTGACGCAAGACGAATATTTGTTAGAATCAATTCTAAGCAATATCCTGAACGAGCGATCGAATGTAATTTTGCCGACAATGCTAATAAAAATGTATCTCTTGTATAAATATATCTGATGGAGGTGATGCAAAAATATCAGGACGCAGACAACATATCAGTCGAAGAATTTCGATTTCTTTACCAGATATTTCATTTTGATGTTAGCAAGCACAGTGAACGAGCTATTAGATCAAAGCTGACATCGAAGAAACATGGATAGTAGGAGAGGCTCCAGGAGCTGCACCAGCTAATCAGCATTACGCTTATGCACTTGTAACATTTTACAGATATATAACACTTTACGCTGTACGAGGTAGAATGACTGTCCAAGTGTAATGTGCAAGCACTTGGACTGCATAGCAATGGAGTGTAAAACACTATAATATTATCTGATAAAATCAATAATGAAATATAATTTGCATGACATTAATATGTCACAAGGACAAATACAAAAAATAGCACGGGCGTTAGCTAAAAGAAAAGCGGTTTCATTAAAAATAGATTTCAAAACGCATCGCGTTCCAACAAAATTAATTCTTACACAACGTCAGATATCCAAATTGTTAAAAGGTAAACTCGATCTGTCAGTGGCACAAACAACAGCATTTGCCTGATCGAAAGCGATCCTTGGCGGATCAATCGGAACAGCGATAGCTACTTTACCACGAACATTATTGCCAAAGATACTGCCTGTGCTAGAAACTTTAGTCTTATCTGCAGTGTTAGATGCAGTATCAGGAGCGACAAGAAAGTTGTATCCGGAGACGGAGTCACCGGTTGACGAAATCAAACAGTTGCTGTAACAGGGGTCACTATAAAATCTAATTTTTATCTGATCGATAATTATAACAATGCCGACAACACGAGCACGAAAAACTCCTATGACAAGAAAAACGAAGAACCAAAAGAACGAACGGTAACGCGGTCAGGGGCGGGTTTATAGCAGGAAGTTTATTACCAAACCTATTAGGGATAGGACGCGGAATGCAGGTATACCCAATACAAAGACGGCCTCGTGCAAGTAGGGGCCGAGGACTGATGCTACCGGGAACAAAAACATGAAACGTTCCGCATTAAATAATTTTGAAATTGCAGCTAAACTTGAAGATATAAACGGATTTATTCGAGTATTTTCAAAAGATGAGTTAGCAAATAAATCGCCGGAAAATAATCAAAGCTGTGTCATCAATATACAAGATTTTCACGACGGACCTGGAACGTATTGGGTAGCGCTTTACAACTACTTTGACTCGTTTGGTCTTCCTCCGAGTGATGTTATCAAACAGTACATCTTCAAAAAGTATAAAAATATAAACTCTAATCAACTTCAACCGGTTGGAACTTCAGCTTGTGGTTATTATTGTGTTATGTTTATCTTGCAGATGTCTGGGACGCAAGCCTCCAGGTCTGATGGTTAACCAGTTAACTGTTTAAAGTTTATTATGCAATTTGACTCTTTCCTAGTGTCAGCAATGATTGTAAAGCGGTACGTGGATCGTAAACGATATAGTATTAATTTTTCTGACATCGAGTATAAAAATGATAACATATTGTCTCAAATTCAGAACCAAAACCAATAACATCGATGAAACAACAGAAACAACCGCTAATAACAGAAAAATGCTAAAAAGTATCTGTGATGTCGGTGGTAAGAGAAGGAGTATGTTCCTTAAACAATATAAATCCGGTGATACAATCACTGGTGGTTGTGCAATGAAAACCCAGAGGGCTAGCACTCCGACATTAAGGTAGGACGATAAAATTATTTTAGTAAGCGACTGAAAATAAATGAAATGTAATTGGGAAGATGTGAAAAAAAGATATGTGCCTTGAGCAAAATAAGATAATTGCTTTTTGCCAGCGTTGCAATCAAAGATGTGTCATCGGATCAGGATTGGATATATATAAAATTATTGGCAAATTACCAAAACCAAAGGGAGGTTGGACATTGCCAGGACACAAATATATCGAACTATGGTATCCATTTGATCAGCAACTAGATGAAAATGACAATCCATTACCCAGAGAAAAACCTTACAATGCAGTTAATGCAATTGAGATGGGTCATTATATTTGTTATCGCGATCACGTCAACTACAAATTAAGTTGCGATCGGGTTATGCTTGACGAACTACGAGATATGAAACCGGATAATATGCGAGAACAATTTGACAGAAAACTAGCACAAAGTATCATTGGAGCAAAATATAAACTTGGCGTTGGGATGCCTGGCAGGCTTGCGATGTAGACGCTAGCGCATGAGCTACACAGACCTACAAAAAGGTTTCTTCGACGAAAGGTCGTCGCAAACGCAGTCGATGATATCTGGACGATAGATCTCGCAGATATGCAGAACATTGCACAGTGCAACAATAACAAACGGTATCTGTTTAACTTCATCGATGTCTTTAGCAAATACGCGTTTAGCGTTCCTGTTTCTGATAAAACTGGACCGACGATAACAAACGCGTTAGAAGATATTATTTTCAAGACGGAGCAAAAACCAAATAAAATCTGGACCGACCATAAATCAGAGTATTTTAACAAAAGTTCGAGCAGTTTCTGAAACAAAACAATATCAAAAAATATGTTACCGGTAACGAAAGAAAGAGTGTTGTTGTCGCACGAGTTAATCGTACGATAAAAGAAAAGATCTACAAATATCTTAAGCAAACAACACCAACAGATATATTAATATCTGCCAGCGATGATAACAGATTACAATAAAACTAAACACAAAACAATTGGAATATCACCAAATGACGCTACAAAAAAATCCGGTTCTTGCAAACGAGAACATATATCGCAGACACAAGTTTAACGTTGGTAATCGTGTCAGAATTTCATTAACGAAAAAGACATTTGCAAAAGGTTTTACCCCGACCTGGTCTCAAGAAGTGTTTGTCATCGACAAGATTTTAACAACAATCCCGGTAACGTACAATCTAAAAGATCTTGCAAACGGAGATGTTATCGGAAGTTTTTTTGGGCAAGAACTTAACTAACAACACAAGATATATTTGTTATCTAACGAGTGATAAAAAATAAAAAAAACTTGGTAAACGAAGTTTGGTTAAATGGCGCCGTTACGGTGATAGTTTTAACAGTTGGATACCAACCAGTGAACTAAAAGATCTTTGAATAGATCGCTAGCTACCCGATTAGGTCGTCGTGGATCTTTTCATATTTTAGCAGAACAGACTTGTATTTGACAGGTCTGCACAATGATATCAGATATCATCAAGTTTAAAATCTTTATAAAGATGAAATCAAGTTCTATATTTTTGACGACCATGAACTTCAAGTTGTCCAATGCACACAAACGGTTTGAACATCTCCCAAAATATCTGATGCTCTGTGACAGTAAAATCCAATTTTTTTATCTTCTTTGCAAGGTGATATTGTGCAATTTGATCATCAGGTACCGAAAACAAATATATTGTCAGTCGATTACAATCTTTAATTTTATCTAGATCAGCTCAAAAAACATACAATCGTTGAAACATGCCATATTTTATCAGAGATATTATTCATAAAACTTTTATCTAATATGAATAATAAAAATGCCAGACGAAATAAGGAGTATTGTCAGATCTAAAATCTTAAATATGAACCTGCTGTTTGACGCGGTTAAAGTTTTCATGAGCAATGATAAAACAGATCTCAAGCATGGAAATCCTATCGTTGGATATGATCCTTAATAAGCTTTTGATGTACTGTTAACAGATTCCGAGGTATTGGAACTTGAAAAAGATAAAAAGATCTTTGTCAGATATGACAGGGACACTGTCATGAAATGGGCTAATTGTTGCTTGACCCGAGAAAATCTTAGGGATATTCTAAAGATTGATCTGTCATCAGAAATTTTATGTTAAATAGTTGAATAACATGGAACGATTTGTTAGTTGAGCTAATGTTGTGAACACTTATCAACTTGAAGAGGCTACAAGAAATATGTTTCGTGGCGATGTTAACGCGATGGCCCACATCGAAGTAGAAAGAGAAACAAATAATTTTATTTTGCTTAACACCGTCGAAGTTGATCGCATGCTGAAATATGGTAAGATTTGGATTGAAGCGCTAAACAAATATGTAAATTGCTGTCTAACCAACAGCGATGTTGCTGCTATGCTAAACAACAACTGAGTATCGAAAGAAGATTCTTTCAAATGTTGTTCTTCAGAAAACTGATTTATAAGTACCATCAGCGGCATATTTTACTGATCGTATATTAACGTTAAAATATTTTGACGCTGATGACATTGAAGGAAATAGTATTTCTTCACCTGTAACAGAGTTTGTTGGTATAACAGATTTTTAGGACTCTTGAAATTAATACCACCTCCTCTTCCGTGTCTTGTATTTTCCTCTGGTGCAACAATGTCAAAATCTCCGTCTTTATTCTGTTTATGTCATCAATGACAAGACCATTGGGGATAGGTCCATTAAATACCTCATAAACAGAGCGATGCGAGTAATAGTTAATGAAATAAATTTCCTCGTACTGTTACATGAAAATACACTGTTATTGATACTACCAACAACTTTTCTTATTCTGATGTTTCTGACAACTCCTTTTCTGTCAGCCTCATACAAATCAGAGATCGGATGTGGTTCTCTCTTTCAAAGATAAATTACCAATGTTATTGTCGTTTACCGGATCATTGACATGATAAACTTTCATTCCAGCAGGAATATCGTCATTGAACAATGTCCAGATAAAATCATATAAAAACATTTTAGTATATTCAATATCATCTTTTACTTTTACCGCTATCTTATAACCTTCTAATGTTAATACTCCGATAGCATTTTTCGTCTTGAGATTTATAACGATACCAAGTTCATTGCCGGCTAACAAGTTATATTTTGGATGACACAAAAAAAATTCCTGGCACCTTGTGGTACTATTGACTATGACAGGTCGTTGGTAGAAATTTGCCATCATATACTATACATTTTTCGCAATTAGCAATTTCTCTAATTTGCAATTAGCTCTAATTAGCAATTTCGTATCGTACTATTAGAGAAATATAAAGCATTATATTATATGATGTTGAAACTTGCAGATATCGCAAAACGAAGTTTGTTCGTGACAAAATATCAGCCCCAACAATTGCAACAGCATCTGCTGGATTTGACAATAGCTGGAGATTTGATAATCAACTTTTACTAACAAATTTCTCATTTACAAATCTGTTTCATCTACTTCAACCAACCGTGAAATCCAAGCTTGCAACGCATAAGAGTCTGAAAATCATTGTGCAATTTCATGTTTGTTTTTCAAAGATGAGTATATCATCAGATCGTCCAGCCCATCAGACGCAATCATCTCAATAGCAATTCGAAGAACTTGCTGATCCTTACATTACTTCGCTATCCCACCGAGTTTTGATTGGAGCAAATTTGTTGTCATTGTCAAATGATATTTTTCAGGAGATACAGAAAAAGATTGATGAATATGCAACATCTGGATCGGGTTGGAGATTCGATAAAATGACAGAAATTTTGTTTCATATATCGATCTGCCAACTAAAATTAAAGACTCGAAATGTTGTATCAATGTCAAGAACAACGAAAACAAATATTTCCAGTGGGCGTTATTATCAGCGTTATTCCCAGAAGATAAGCACACAGACAGAGTATAAAATTAGGTTTGTCATTCCAACAATCTAAACTTTTCCGGAATTGGATTTCCCGTTTCCAAGTATCAAATTCCAAAATTTGAGAAACAAAACATTTTACTTTTACAAGGTGGTATTAATGAGTCTGGAGAAGATGATGATACACAAAAGATTTATCCAAGATATATCCGCGATCGAGCCACATCAGATTTCGCGAAATCCAAACAAGCAACAATAAACGTGCTGTTCTATAAAAACCATTACGTGTGGATCAAAAACTTAAAGGGTTGGTTGATGGGCAGCATAACAAACACAGTGCAAAGAAACGTTTCTGTTTCAAGTGTCTCCACGGATGTAAGTCCCAGCTGGTATTAGATCGTCAACTAGAATATTGTTTTAACGTACAATGAATATCTAAAGATGAAAACATACTGCAGTTCACGAATTACAATCACAAGATGAAAGTTCTGTTTATAATATACTACGATTTCGAGTCGAATCTACTTCCTGTGCAAGAAGTAGAAACTAATCCTGATACATCTTCTACAAGAACATATTCCATATGGGATAGAATACAAAATTGTTTGTGCTGTTGAAAAACGTTTATCAACACCTGTTAAACTTTATCATGGAGAAAATCCTGTTCTGGGGTTGCTGAAAAATCTCATTAGCATGGTTGATGCCATCATGATGTTGCTCGGTAGGATAATGATAATGAAACCGCTTACTGTAAAACATGAAACAGAATAGGCTTCAGCAAAATTGTCATATTTGCGAGCAGGCGTTTATCACTCAAGATCGGGTAAAAGATCACTGTCTTATTGCAGGTAAGTATCGCGGTCCAGCTCATGACAAATTCAGTCTTAAATATACCGCACCAGATTTCGTTCCTGTTGTCGCACATAATTTCCATGGTTATATTATCGTAGAAGCATAAGGCAACAAAGATATAATTAACCGTATGAAAATCAATAAGAACGATACAATAAAATGCATCCCAAACATTACGGAAAAGTATATGTCTGTGACACTCGGCAAGTTGAGATTTATTGATAGTCTCCAGTTTATGGCAGCATCATTAGATGAGCTCGTGAAAGGATGCGCGAAGTTTGATAATTTGACTGATCATTTCGGTGACAAAGCAAATTTACTTACAAGAAAAGGTATCTTTCCATATGAATATCTTGACGACTGGTATAAATTTATGAAACAAGTTTACCTGACCAGGACAAGTTTTATTCTCAATTAAATCATGAAAGTGTCAGTGATGACGACTCTGCTTACGCTCAGCAAATTTGGAATGATTTCGACTGTAAAACCTTTGGTGATTATCATGATCTGTATCTGATTATATATGTGTTGCTGCTCGCGGATATATTTAAAAATTTCAGGGATGTCAGCGCCGATAACTACGGACTAGACCCAGCATGGTATTATTCAGCACCAGGATTAAGTTGGGACGCATTACTCAAGTACAGCAAAATAAAACTGGAGTTGTTAACAGACCCTGACATGTTTTGTTTCATAAAACGTGGAATTAGACGAGGAATAAGGGTTATTACAAAAAAAAAACAAAAAAACAAAAAAACAAACCAGCAAGTACATGAGCAACTATGATAAGACACTGTCTTCGTTTATCGTAGTTTATTTGAACGCCAAAAACCTCCATGATTATGCAATGTCTGAGCCAATGCCGTATGGCGGATTTCATTGGATAAGTCCGGATCAGTTTTTCAAAGAAACCGATAAAACTGTGCCTGATAATATTGGTTATTTTATTGAAGTCGATCTCGACTATCCTGTGGAACTACATATCGCAAATAACAATTATCCGTTTTGTCATGAGTCAATGCTGATCTATTACAGTTTGTTATAAGAATAACAACGTAATTTCTCGTCTAGTGGCAGCACTAGTGGCAAATCAGTCGTTCAAAAACTAGTTACTAATTTTCTTGACAAACGGAGATATATTTTGCACTATAAATATCTGAAACAGGCACTTGATCATAGTCTGATACTAGGAAAAGTTCATCGTGTGTTAAAGTTGATCAGTCGCGTTGGATGAAAGATAATATCATCGTGTGTTAAAGCTGATCAGTCGCGTTGGATGAAAGATTATATCGACTCTAATACTAGACGAAGAGCAGCTGCAAGAACGGAATTTGAAAAATAAAATTCTTTAAGCTCATGAGCAACAGCGTCTTCAGAAAGACCATGGGAAATATTAGAAAGAGAGTCAATATTAAGATCGTCAATAACTCTGAACGTCATAATAAACTTGTAGCATCTGATAATTTTGTTAGTATGAAAATTTTTAATGAAAATCTTGTCGCTATAAATAAGAGAAAGACAAACTTAAAGTTGAATAAACCAGTTTATGTTGGTATGGCAGTGCTTGAGATATCAAAGACGTTAATGTACGACTTTGATTACAATTTTGTTAAGGCTGAGTGGCCTGATGCAGAGATGCTATTTACAAATACTGACTCGTTGATGTACAAGATAGAATCTGATGATATTTACAAAGAATTTAATGAACACATTATCCAAAAAATAGCGGATTTCACTGCGATGACAATAAAAAAGTAATAGGAAAGTTTAAAGATGAAGTTTCTACGAAAATTATAACGGAATTTATTGGATTACGTAGTAAACTGTATTGCTTAAAATCATCAGATAATAAGGTTAACAAACGAGCAAAGGGAATAAAAAGAAATGTGGTCGGTAAAGTAACCGGATTTGATAATTATAAGTCGGCGTTAGACGGTTTTAGTGGGCATGTTGAAATGATGGCAATAAGATCAAATTGTCATAAAATTGAGACGGATGTTATGATAAGAGAATCTGTTCTGATGGCATTCATACATTTGCGTTTGGATATAAAATGTCTGATAGTGTTGATTATAGCAAGGTGGATTTTTTAGATTGGTTATTACAGCAAGTCGCCAGCAAATTCATTTCAAACATAAGGATAGTAAAAATTTTGTGTGAAATATGAAATATAATGGAAGATATTACGGTGGAAAATTCCACGTTAAAAATGAAGAGAATTCTCTTCCAGAGTAAGCATATGACGATTGTGTTTAACAATGAAAAGTATAGCACGTACTTCAAAAATAGAAACAAGATAAAGTTATCTCTGGTTTGTAATGATTATTCGGAATATTTTGATAAACTTGCTTTGATCACAAAAGAGCTCGTTAGAACTACTAGCAATCTTTATAATCCAATATCGCAAAACAAATACATTAAAATTACAGTAGATGATGAGCTAAAAAAAAATTACGTTAATAAGACAATAGTTTCTCATGGAAACTTTATCAAAATGTTAGAACCTGATTCTGTTATCAGCGGTAAAATAAATATGTACTTGTTCTGTCATGATGATGAGAGTTATATCATTGCAAAAGCCAAGACGTTAAAAAAATCTGAGAAATCTCCATCAAGTTTGTGTGAAATATCAGATATAAAAATTGTTAGCAATTTTATGTAAAATATAGCAGTAGTCTTATAAAGGGGGTGTTTCTGGATCAAACCCTATTTTGTTTGACGACGGCGACGATTCAATGGCATGTCCTCGTGTTGGTAATCGATTATGAAATAGATGCTGTTGCCTCAGCAAAGTTGTTTTTGTAGTTGTTTAGACGAACTTGAGGGGGCCATGGAGGGAGGAAGAATCATGTTGTCGTCAAGTTCAAATTAGGGTTTTGGGCCAGAACCCCCACCCCACCCCCTTATAAGACTACTGTATCTCCTGTAGAATTGCTGCTTTGATGTAATTCAGTCTCAAAGATTACATACCATTCTCACCATGCAATTCAATCCCCTACAGAACATGTCATATTAGTCACGTAACAAAACAACCTTATGTAAGTTAAAATCGTGACAAACAATTCATATTCGTCATGTAATTAAATGTCCACGATAACATACTATATTTGTTATGTAATTAAATGTCACACAAAAAATACCAGATTCGTGACGTAATTAAATCTTCTGGAGAACATGCCATATTCATAATTAAGTCTGTAAGAAAACATATCACATTCGACATGTAATTTAATCTCCAAGAAAACATGTCATATCCTTCGTGTAATTTAATCCTCTGGAAAACATGCCACGCTCATCATATATTTAAATCTCCTGGAAAGCGTATCCTATCTGTCACGTAATTTAATCTCCTGGAAGGTGTGTCATATTTGTCATGTAATTAAATCTCCTTGAAAGCGCGTCATATTTGTTATGTAATTTAATCTCCTGGAAAGCGTGTCATATTTGTTATGTAATTTAATCTCCTGGAAAGCCTGTCATATTTGTCATCTAATTAAATATCCTCAAGAACATGTCATGATACATGAGGACTCCAGTACATTGAAGAGGAGAAATAACACATGATTATGACGTCCAGTATGATTGGAGAAAATGATCGTGATGATGGTGGTCATGGTAAAGGTGGTAGTATAGATAATGATGGCCTTGACGATGTCGATGATAAAGTTGTGGATAATAGTAATGCAGCTACTACTGCTGCTGGTGGTCTTAGCAATTAGTAATGACTTGAATGATGGTTATGATCATTCATGTTTGTTGTCGATGATGATAATGATGACGACGACGATTATAATAATGATGATGATGGAGGTGTGATAGTCATGTTGTTACTGTTGCTAGTGATGAATGTGATAACTATGAAGGTGACATACGTGTTGTTAATACAATTGCATACTTCCCGAAGAGGCTTTCTCGCGGGTCTAAGAATATTCCAACTCCGCCAGGTTAAGTGATTAACATGACATATGACAAGAGATGTTTATCAAGGACGCTCGAGTCCCGCGTTGCATCTCGCACGCGTTGATACAGACCAGCCTTGACAATACCAACAATACCTAGGTAAACTCAAGTTTGGTAACATAAAATTTCCTGCACATGTTACTAAATACTTACTCAAAAAGTCTGAAGAACTCAACCCTGGTATCGCCGTTAATACGTACGCTTGGGATAATTGCGTCCATGCGCTTGAAATATGCCCACATGTACAAAGCAACAACGAATATGGGTTGACCCAAGTTGTTCTTATGCTGCTAAGTGACATGGATGATTCAGAGCTGCGACATATTTACGTGTGGATAATTAACATCTTGCTTCGGTTATTTAACTGGTATGGCAAGCAATATGATTAATAAAATCTGTTTTGACATTGCCTGCAATTATTTAGCACGTAACAGTTGCATGCTTGACCGTCATGGCTTTTACTGTAGCGGAATCAGTGTAAAGCTATAACGTACATTTACGACAGAACAAAGCAAGAATATCCCGAAATTCACCCCGGTTCAACGAAAAATGAAACGTCCTGTATGCGACCTGCGCAGACTTAGACTGTCTGATTATTCCGTGACCAAAAAACACCGCGGTTCCGTCACATACAACACAAGTTCATATACAAGTCCCATATATGACCTCACTGCCCTGCCGATTTGCATCATGTATCTCTACACATAAAACTTGTCTGGCTTGGCTATGATGCAACCAATTCCTATAGGCGAATTTCAGTGGATCAATCGGATGTAGATATTCGCAACAGCGACTATGGATACTTCTTTGATCTTAGTGTACCCAGATGTAGACATTCGCAACAGCGGCTTTGGATACTTCTTTGAAGTTGATCTTAGTGTACCCGGATGAGCTTTACCGCGGCCACAACGATTATCCGCTGGCTCTGAAAGCGCTGTTGGTGCCTAGGGAGTGGCTGTCGCCATACCAGTGGGGGATAATGGATGGTCAGGCAGCAAATACACGCAATGTACCAAACTTGTGCAAAACCTGCGTACAAAGCTTAATTATATTGTACACGTACACAATTTGTACTTATATCTACAAACTTGCTGAAGCGAATACGTTGATATTTTAGGAAGAGTGACCAGGGTAAACTTCGGAGGACTTCTCTTGCACTAATGTTCTACCTGGTTTCTGGACTGCAAAAAAGTCTCCCTCTTGTTCACCAGCGGATGCCAAAAGGTAGCGTGTTGACTGTCATGGAATATCAATCCGGGCTTCTCTCGATTGTTCGAGTCCCATCTTAAATCATCCAGGCCGGCAATAATTGCATCCTGGGATATGGATTTCACTAGAACTGCGAAATCACCGCTGGCAACTTTTGTTTTAATAAATGTAAAGTTCTCTGCTCCACATCAGGCACCAGTTCGGTGATTGCGGCTTTATTGTTACGTGTTGGAACACAAGATGGATTTGCAGTAGGTGTTTTTCATGCGGCATCGCACACATTACGAAAGCCTGACTGAGTTGTACAACAAATGATACTCTAAGAAAATAACTACGAATATCATCTAGTTATTTCTGCTTTAAATTCACCATCAGAAATTCAATTTGTTCCAATAATAGTATCAGGAAATAAACCTAATATTGCTTCAGATACTTGGTGAATTGGGAATTGCATGTTGGACAATAGAATAGACGTCCTTTGTACCATATGAGGTGGAATATTTACAGTTAAAACGAAAAGATCAATATCATCAGGAAACTAATAGACTTCAATTGTGAACAGGATGAACTTGTTTATCCTCCCGGAACTCTCGTTAAGTTGACAGAATCCTTGACCATTCCAAGTATGTCTCCAACAGATGTGCTCTGTTTGCCGATCAAAGTCACGCGCGTTAGATTAAGACCCCGATTCATTGGCATGAAGTACGACGGACATGGTAACTTATTCTGTCATAAAAGAAATAGGAAATTGATGTTTTGTGTATTCTGGTATTGTTACAGCCTAAAACACAAGTTCAACATAAGAAAATTATAGAACGTGACAACCATTCTCTGCTGACAGCTAGGAGATAAATGCAGAAGGGATTAGCACGCCATCTGGATTAGATAATTTGATTTAAATTTTCAGATGGTATTAAATTAAAGTCGGTACAAAAAGCAAACGTGTTCCAGATTGGTATCATCTGCATGAATTTTTACTGAAACGGAAAACAACACTTTTCATATACTAGTGACTTTGAGAACGGACAGGTTATCGTGTGTGTGTGTGTGTGTGTGTGTGTGTGTGTGTGTGTGTGTGTGTGTGTGTGTGTGTGTGTGTGTGTGTGCGCGCGCGCGTGTGGGTGTGTGCATGTGTGTTTAGATAGATAGACACACAGAAAGAAAGACAGATAGATAGACAGAAAGACAGACAGATAGACAGACAGATAGATAGACAGATATGAGAGGATAAAGGATGAATACGAAAAAGAAGAATCTTTAAACTGTAAAAAGATTGTCTGCAGAATGTGAGATATATAGCTAGCAGCATGTACATTAGGCATAGATTCGAATTAATTAAATAACAATCACAAAACATTTACACTTCGGTGCGTGAAATATTACAAGTTAATTAAATATCGAACGCAAAACATTCCACTTAGATGCATGAATTATTACAAGTTAATTAAATATCAAGCACAATATATTTCACTTCGATGAGTTAATTATTACAAGTGAATTGAATATCGAGCACAACACATTTCACTTTGATGCGTGAATTATTACGAGTCTATTATTTTCTAACATGTTCAAAATCTGTGGAATGCTGAAGCGAATTAGCATGAGAAGGACGGAAGAATCAAGCATAATTATTAATAGCTTGTAAGGTACAAAACGGATGACGTGCTTGATTCTTAAATTGTTAATCAAACTAAAATAATTGCTCAAGTTTTCTTGCCAGTCTTCTTGAGTGCCGGATAGAATGATGTATTTATTATTCGCTTATTTTTTTTACAGTTCCTTAATTAGGAAATAGTATTAGTTCCCTTATCGAAAATATTTGCTGATAGATCCCATGATCGAGGATGTGCATACGTCAAATCAGAAAGCTATTTTTATTTCATGTGGATTGAAAAGCAAATTGAAGGAGTTTTCATTTAGGTACTTAGTGCTGAGATGATTTTGATTCTGTTTCTATAGGATGTTTCTACTGGATGTTTCAATGGGATGTTTCTATATTATGTAAATATAACGCCGTATAATGACCATTGCAGGTGTTAGGAAAGTCGCTTTAAACTGGGATACATGGCATGGAGAAATATAATTCAACCAATACTGTGTATAACGGAATCCTTGACCAAAACTGTGCTATAACAGAGACCGTGCTATCACGAGGCGCTTTATATGGAGGGCTGGTGTACAATTCTACCTCTTTTCTCGAAATATTCAGTATAGAAAATGACACTTTGAACGAACGTCAGATTTTACGGACAAATTTTACTATTTGAATTAATTTACGTTTCTAGCTTCTATGATATTTAACTTCTAGCATAAAAATTCAGGGACATACAAAAAAAAATGTTGCTTTGATATAGAGCCGATTGCTTTCTTTTAGGGAATTGCATTTTATTTTATGTTTTGAAAATATTTCTAAGAATAGTCGAATCTCCTTATTGTTGGATATTTGAAAATCAAAAATGGCTTGACCTCTAATGCTACTATTACTACTACTGCTGCTGTTACTAATAGTAATAAAAAAGAATATGTTTTGTCTCCGAATTATAAATACTGGTCGAAGTCCACACACACGTACGCGCACACACACACATACACGGGGGGGAGCATCAGCAGATTATTTTCACGGGGGGGGGGCAAAATGTAGTGGTCAGCTATTACGTTTTACGGATGTAGGCCAAAACATGTTTAGAGGTGAAATTCGGGGGAGGGGGTCAAGTGCACACACACACACACACACACACACACACACACACACGAGACCTCAAAACAACCTGAACGATTCCTATAGCAAGTATTTTTACAGTCAGGTAGGTGAATCTATGCCCTGGAAATGGTTCAAACGCATGAGCTTCCATGACATCCACACACCGCCTGTCTACACGCTCCAACCGCATACCCACGCAATGATATTTCAGGATCAGACCCTGTAATTTCAGTCACCTGTAGGACTGCCACAATATATTATATATAAACTAAAAGTGTCAAAACTTAAACAGTTTTCAATCATTTCTCATGACAACTTTGAAACTTGACTGTCCATATATATCTGTGGAGTGACTTCTACTTCCAAGAAAGAAATCTATTCCTTTACATCCCAATGGTTCAAATGTGACATGTACTTTCTTGTAAAAACTGTTGACGATTTATAATACTTTAGCTCACTTCCAAGATTCCAAGTGTTGCAGGCCTGAACGTTTAGTTAAGCTTGCATGGACTGTGCGAGTCATTCGAGTTGTATCAAATATTCGGATTATGTCGTCTATTCGAGCGTTTCCTGTTTTGTTGTCGAAGTTTCTCAATATATCATAAAATAAATGTTATCAATTTTTTGGGTGGCGGCGGTGTTTTTGGATACATTTGGATTGTATTTTGCATGTATGTTTGTCAGTTAGCTTTCTTACTTTTTCCGCCTTATTGGTTTAACTGCACATTCGACACAGTAGTGTCTCCATCATACCTACGACATGGAAGCTTAGTGCCTTTCCCAAGGACACATTGAGGCAGACCACCTGTGCTGGCCCGGGCTCATATCGAACCCACAACTCTTGGATTAAAAATCCGACGCTCCACCAACCCACAACTCTTGGATTAAAAATCCGACGCTCTACTAACTGAGCTATCATGGCTTCCTCCAGCATGACGCATTATTGCCATCGCAAGCCGTGTTTGTATTTGTTTTTATGTCCTTAATATCCATCATAACTACATTAAAAATAGCATGGCTTTTAAAGCGTTTTATAGAGCAGTTTGACATACCAATAAAAGTAGCATATCAAAATTGTGATCCGCCCATAAAGCTTCTATAAACATTGTTTAAACAGTAGGCTATCGCCTCCATACTCTAGGTCAGTGATGAATTTCCACTAGTTAATCAATAACGATATAAGAAAATAACGAGAAATATATCAATAATCCCCGTTTTCTAAGTGAATTAAACATGGTAAACAGTTTCATCAAATCCCCCCCCCCATCTCTCTCTCTCTCTCTCTCTCTCTCTCTCTCTCAAATGTAGTTCTGGACCTTTCGCCGCGATTCCTCCTCGGATATTGATAAGATGCTCCTTTTCTTTTCTTGAGCTTCTGTTTTCATTCATATTGATTATATAAACATAAGATAAACTTATGATTTAAGCATGAAAGATACTAGAAATGAAGAAAGTAGAGCACTACAAACACAGCATGCTTAGCTTCTTGTACGCTTAACGCACAGTCATTCAGTCACTGGTACGTATATCCAAACGAGTTGCGAATGTCAACTATGCGAAATTGCGATCCAACAGCACGTAACCCGAATATTTAAATGTATTTACAGTTTATTTAAGTCATTATAATGCTTTAACTAACATTGCTACCGAGTGTTTTTATCCTCCATCTCTTTCTTTCCCCTTTCACTTGGTCGGCGTAATGGTGCAAAATTTTTGTAGATGTTTTGTCGCAACACATTTTGTCGTGGTTAGCGTGACACATAACCATTAAGATTAACGTATGGGCTAGGCTTGCAATAAATTCGTAGCTTGCGATGGTTACCTCTCGCTGCTTCGGGGCATGAGTGAATTTTAATTAGGACCCGCTAGGATAACGGTCTGACAGATATGTTAACGTAGGGGCAAGTAGAGGAAACGACAAAGTTGAGGCAAGTCAGAGACAAATTTTGGGAAATCTTGGTCCATTTGAAATAGGTGTCATACAATGATATTTTCCAGAATAGTTATTAATAAAGGCGGACTAGAGAGAATTATTCTGATTTCGATGAGGAGCATTAAAATTTAGCGGTTAGAGAAGGTTAATCCTGTGTGGCTAAGCTACACGAAGGTGTGTGTTTCCCAGAGGAAATTCGAAGTTTTAAGTAACTTCCCTTGCGAAAATAGGCAGTCCAAGTTTTTCTGTGGAACGGGAAGCTGTCTCCGAGATCAGTAACATGTACTTTTCTCGTTAAAATTTTTCAAACGACAAGTGTCTGGAAGAAGTTGATGGACACGGAAAGAGAAATTCTGCTGCATAGAAAGAGCTAGTCTCGAAAAGGCACCTAGGGGAAAAGAGCTCCATACACAGTGAGAAGGAATATAGGCTACATCAATTTACGGTTGATGAACGGAAGAGTTTGGAGACAGACAGACAATAAATAAGGCGACGCTGAGCTGCCACAAACACTGATTTGGAAAGGACCGGAAGCAACAAGGTTATGCTGAGAAGCCGGCAATTTGAGTTCGATCAGTAACTCGATTCTTTCATTAAATTTTTTTTCATCGGTATAACAGAACGGCAAATTGCATTTCGCATAAATTTTGTTCTATTTCTAAGAGAAAGTGTATTATTCAAATGTCATTTTCAATTTCATTTTGCTTATGTAATTGATTAAATTGTAATATTTTACATACGTGGGCTAGTATTGTCCTATACTATATCTTTGCTCAGATCTGTGTTATTTCATCCATTAATTGCATATTTTTTAAATTTTGTTGCTCGCTACATCCGAGCAATATCACCGTGGTCGATCATCTCCTAGATAACGATAACTAAAGCACCATAACGGATTATTATATCACTCACGTTCCTCACATTCGGTTAGTCTGTAAATTTTAGCATCATTCATAGGTCGCCGCATGTCACAAGCGAAAATTTGCACAGCTCGTTTTGTTTCTATTATTCACGGAGGTTTGCCCACATCATAATATGATGGGGGATTTTTTTTTGTTGTTGTTTTAGGGCTTAACGCCATTTTTCAGCACACGATAGGCTATACATGGCAGCCAGTATTAATGGTGGAGGAAGAAACCGGGAGATCCCCGGAAAGAACCACCGACCCACGAGAAGCTACTGGCAAGCTTTCTCACATATCCACATTCGCCGAATCCTAGACTCGAACCCACGCAGACAGAGGTGAGATAGCAGTGATCCGTGACGGAGAGTGCTTTAGACCACTCGGCCACTCGGGGCCCCTATGATGGGAGAGAGAGAGAGAGACAGACAGACAGAGAGACAGAGAGACAGAGCTGATAGGCTGACAGCAGACCAACCAACAAAGGGGGGGGGGGGTTTACCATAAGACTATTTTTTGTCTATCCTTATGTTTCTCTTATGGTCAATTATTCTGCTACCTGACCAACCAACACAGCGAGAGAGAGAGAGAGAGAGAGAGAGAGAGAGAGAGAGAGAGAGAGAGAGAGAGAGAGAGAGAGAGAGAGAGAGAGAGAGAGATTGGCCTTCTGATCTTTAAATATTTGAAGAAAATCTGCTTTTAGAACCTTGTTTAAGGTTTAAAGAAACACAAGCTATTTATAACCGATAAATTTAGAGCACAATCTCGACAGACTATTGAAACTTTGTATTATTGGTATTGTGAACACTGTAGAAAGTGTAAATAAATACATTTTAGACTGCATTTGGCTAAAAGTCCTTTTTATTGCATATTTATGAAAAGCTGCAGGCTCCAAATGTCAAAACAAGATCTTATAATTGAGATTGACGTCATCAAAATAGATGCATTAGCTGCTGTTATTCTTACGATGTGTATTATTTTACATAATTACTGGGAGTTAAAGTCACGGGATAGGCTCCACGGTTCTGATACGTTTATTTATAGTGGCTTCAGAAACTTTATTATCGTGTGTTCGATTTCCTTAGGTTTCAGGAATATGAAAATACGAATGATGTGAATCAATACACCTAGCCAGTGAAAGAAGAGCCTGGATCCGTGCTAATGTCCTCATTTGTAAACACACACACACACACACACACACACACACACCAGAAGAAAAAGAAAAAAAAAGGAAAAAACTCTAAGTGTTTTGTTTATATTTTATTTATCAGATTTGATGATGTTAAATTGGATGTTTAAATAACTGGAAATGTATGCCGAAGTTTCCAGTATTGAGTGATTCATACTACCTTTCTGTTATATTTATCAAGCTTGCGTGAAAGCCACATATTATATCTTGCTTAGGTCTGACCTGGACAGAGGGGGGTGTGTGTGTGTGTGTGTGTGTGTGTGTGTGTGTGTGTGTGTGAAAAACCTTCAAACGAGGTGCTAACAAGAAAATAGCAGACACTGTTCTGTTGTAAATAAAGAATCCCCCTCTTAAATAAACCAGCTTCCCGGATGTAAAATTATTTGCAACAATTTTAGACTAATCCATCACGTTTGAGCTTTTTTATTTAAAAATTAGAAAATCACACGTGATTATTCATCAACGTGATTTTATTCCAGTTCTAAGTAAACCAATTCAATAAGTGCATTTGATTTCTCCTCGAAGGCATATAACTTCGACAAAACTCAGTTTGGAAAATATTATATCGTTAGTGATGTATTCTATATGCTTAATTTTGGCAGATCATAAAATTCATATTCGCATGTAAATAGACTCTACGAATTGTATTTTCATAATATTTGCCACCAAAGAAATTGAATATATCAATTCTTAACTACTTTTATTTCCAGTATTTGGTTTGGTGTTCTTTAAATCGTACACTGAGCTATTAATAGTGCGGTTTAAATGGTACACAAAGTTAATGTGTTGTTTAAATTGTACACAAAAGTTAGTAATGGTGTTGTTTAAATTGTACACATGGTGATAGGAGCGTGATGGAATTATCAAAATACAAATTTAACGTGAGAGGATCTGCAAGTAAGTCCATAATCTGGAAAATTGGCACCATGTAAATGAATACATGTACTTCTAAGGGTAAATCTCTTATAACAACCTTATTTCTGTAATTGTTTGCTTACTTGAGTGTAAAATATACCACATAACACATATCAAAGAAAATCAAATTCATACCACTGTTAACGTACCAGAAAGCGTATCACTACCATCTCGGTACTCGTTTCTTTGTACATATGTTTGTAACACTTAGACATCAAAGTCCCTGGTTTTATTTCAGTATTAAAATCAGACTAAAACAGAATTTAAAAGGATGGAAACTTCCGACTCACAGACTGAAACAACCAAGCAACAAATATCATATTCAAATTGTATGTACAAGACACAGAGCCTTTGTTAAATCTCGCGAGAATGATCATACACAAAAGGTCTTACCAAACTGACGCTGGTTTGTGGGCGTATAATGTCATCCTGGAAAACTATGGTATCTAGACCCTGAAATTACAAATTTATTAAGATATGAGATGCAGTTAAGATACATTAAAAGAAACATTATCACTCATAGTTTTTTCTTCATTTTTTAGGAAATCAATATTCTAAAGAAAGTTTCTCAATCAATTTAACATGGGTCGATTGACTACTTTCTTCAAAACCGTATCAAAGAACACGATGACTTTCTTTTTCCTGGATACCATTTTCATATAAGTATTGGTACAGTGAATTAGCTTCTGTTTAATAATTCTAGATTAAAACTTTACTTCTTTTTATAACTCTGTACTAATATCTTGCTTTGGAATAATAACTCTAGATTAATTATTTGCTTTACATTAATAATTCAAGATTGATACTTTGCTTTTGATTAACAACTCTTGATTAAAACGTTGTTAATCTCAAGGCCTGTTTCTATAGTGATATTATTTACTACAGTGCTGGTAAGTATTTTAAACCGGAAGACAGAAATCAGCAGTGATATGTGTACATTAGACGGTATGACACATGTGCCGTTTCTCTGGATTCAAGCCGGTTGGCTATGTTAAAAACAAAGCAACATGTTGTGTAATAGTTTCCTATCTTATAAGTATCCGTCCTTGGAAAAAATGTATGGAGTTATTTTAACCTTGCTTTAAATATTACACCGTATAGTGTCGAGTGTCAACGTTTTTGTTGTCTTCAGATTACATACAACTTTCGAAACACAAATGAGTCGCATGCTATTATATCAGTTTAAGATTTGGACAAACCATTTACACAAGTGTGTGTTTTAAATACTGATTATTGGCAAAATCTTTGAATTCTGATTTTTTTTTTAGCAGACTTGTGAAATCAACTTAAGACTATAGTTACTTATTCGAAGTTGTTTTAGAAAATCTTACAAAAGCATCCTTTCGTTTTAGGTTCGTCACTTGCACGAAAACAGCTACTGGTTTCTTAGGCACTATGGCTTTTGGAGGAGGCTGGGGTTTCCTCGGCATACAACGTCTCGGGGGCTTATATCTCTTCCTCTTGGCGAAGGCACTACTGACTTGCTGTTTAATAGATTGATTTGGTATTCAATGCCCCTTTTCTGCCATTTTCGTAGGATGAAGCAACAAAACATACTTTAAATGCTCACAAGGAGAAAGAATATGATGAACTTACTTCTCAAAAGTAGTGATTACCAACACAAATCAATCAATCCACACACACACACACACACACACACACACACACACACACACACACACACACACACACACACACACACACACA